>QLIY01003443.1:0-12169 GCA_003260075.1 Phallusia mammillata | reverse complement strand
CAGTCAATACAGGTAACCGCTTAAACGTGTGTGCGTTCATGACAACAACCATCAAGATCCGATTTTAAAGCCTACGCTTCACGAAAATACAGACGACAACACAGCACTTTTTCCTATCCTTTTCTATTGTAAACGCCGAAATCTCGCTGTGCGCGTTCAAGCGGAACCAATCTTAATACTTACAGAGAACATTTTTGTTTTTAAAACACAAACAAGGTCTAATATCTGTCAGATTAAAATACCTAAAAATCAAATTATTTGACACAAACTTTCATGCAAAATTTTAGTTCGATCCGTTGCTTATAGGCAAAGATACCGATTTATGTCGTCGCTAAGCGGGTTGCGTTCAATCTCTGCTCAGTAGTCTCTGGTCTTCTAACTACATTCTTCCTCCATTACAATCTTGCACTTTGTCA
Organism: Phallusia mammillata; assembly: GCA_003260075.1. Lineage (NCBI taxonomy): Eukaryota > Metazoa > Chordata > Ascidiacea > Phlebobranchia > Ascidiidae > Phallusia > Phallusia mammillata. Next base: position 11,753 of record QLIY01003443.1, on the reverse strand, counting down.
CAAGACTAACAACATTAAAGCACGTGGTATGTCTCAATATTCATTTTAGTTGCCTTTACTTCAAGATTAGGGATATTTTGACGTAAATCTGTTTTCAGAAACAATTTTCAAAAACGGTCTAAATGTCCGGAAATTTGAAGTCTTGTAGCCTAACCTGTAGCAGTTTTTTACAATTCTTTTTCTGAGGGACTTAAAAGCTTACGTTTTACCTGTTGTATGTGCTGTTTATAAAGCATGATGCTGCCTACATTGATACAAATCAACTTATCAACATGAATTGAAGGCTATTCGGTGTTTTTTGCGTTTAAAAGCTAACAATACTCGGTTAAAAGGACCAGATCGTGTAAAATTTTCTGTTTTGTAACTTATTAAAAAATACTACACTTTTTGTCTCTGTAATAGTAATGCTATTTTGCCAAGAATGACAATGTTTGGGTTAGTTAGTAGCATTTCACAGCATGGGATATATACGCATGTTTGGTGTCGCCTAAGATATTTATTGAAACAGGCCGGAATGTGGTTACGCAGATATGGTAACCGGATTCAAGATAGTCTCCCAAACAAGCAGAGTGCAACAGACAATGTAAATCTTGTCTGGCAACACCACTTTAAGCTGCTGCAAAGTCAGGACAAATCTGTTTTTGGGGCTTACTGTCCAACGATTTTCAACAGACCCTCATGCTTTCTTCAAATCGCTCCCTAGACGGAGTAACAGAGTTGTTACGTTTCATCCTTAACAATGCAAGGCCTGGCAATGCATAACATTTACAAAAGATGTCTTATTTTAACCATATCGAACTGTCAGAAGTTACGATGACTGACCAAGTTGTAAAGATTGCAGAAATTGAAGATGGAAAAGTTGTTGTCAAATGGGACCGATTGAGAGAAATCTTTAATCGGAGTGATTTGGAAAAATTGCCAGTTCTCATCTACTCCATTACTGGAAAAGCTCGTGGTGGCAAATCGTTTTTGCTCAATATTTTATGGAGGCTTTTGAACAGCAAGTACCCCCCCCCCCCCCCCCCCCCCCCCCCCCCCCCCCCCCCCCCCCCCCCCCCCCCCCCCCAAGTTAAGCAGGTTGGTTATAAAAGCCATGTTTTGCAATTAGGTTTGCTTCATGTTAATAATAATTTGTTAATTGCCCTAAAAATCTTAACTGAAATTTGGCTTGTAAATGCATGAAGCTTATTTTGCCTTTCTGTGAAACTGCTGCACTTTTTAGCATGTACCAACTTTAGCGAATATTCAGTATACGTGTTTTTTTCGTTTTCTTCGTTAAACGCCGTGTAATTATTTTCAACTTCAGAAAATTCAAAGTTGAAAAGTTTTCGTTTTTCACAGAATTCGGAAAACAGTTTTGGTATAGCGAGTTGGCATGGTTTTTCGTTTGCAAAGGTTAATAATTAGCAGCACCGCCAAAAATTGCCAGGCCCAATTCCGAGAATGTGGGGTTAATTCCAGCACCCCAATTTCATTGCAAATCTTCCTTTTTTCAGGATCCCGCTGACGATATACAAAATATATTCTCTTCTGCGCATCAAGTTGAGCCAGCTACAGTTGGGATTGATATTATGAAAGAACCATTTAAAATGTGCACTGCCAGTGGCGATGTAATGGACGCGTGTCTCGTGATAAAAATAACTATTAGGAAACATTTAAAATAGCAAAGTATTTTAACATTACAATAACTATACAGTAATCTAAAATGTATACTTTCACTGCAGTATATCAATATCTTTAAATCATTACACCGACAGTGTGCAGTATTTCTTATGGACACACAAGGCAATGAGGCAGATAAGGAATCCACTTTACAGGATCCGCATATTTTTGCGTTGAGCGCTTGGCTCAGTTCTTATCACATCATAAACGTCAATCGACAAATTGACTGGGGCGAGGTTGATTCGATTGCTGTAAGTAAACACTATGGTGACCAAAGTTATTCATTACCTGTAACAACGAACAAGCATCAAACATTTAGGGGTATTGTGTGCGTGTACAAACAAACAGCAAGGACATCGACCCAACGAAGCAATCACACTCTGTAAGCATTCTATATGTTATTGCGTAGTTTTGTTGTGAAAACATTGACAAACCTTGATTCTCAGAATTTGATGTTTTTGGTGCGAGACTGGCTAACGGCCCCAAATTATTTACACGGCTTAGATGGTGGAAATAAGTATTTTCAGCAGGTTAGAATTTATTGTTGCTGTTTTTAGCAACCTTCTTAAAAAATACATTTGTTTTCCAACCTTTGCCTATTTATTTGAAGAAATGGGCCAAAGCTAGTGATGAAATGAAGGACCTTGTAACAATTTACAAGAAAGTTAGTTGTTTTCTTCTTCCCCATCCCGGACTTCAAATAAGCCAAGAGGGCTGCCGCCAATGGTCTGGTGTGTAATAGCGCAAAGGAACCGGCTTTACCACAAAACTGATGCAAAACACATGCATACATTTTGTAATTAAGTCGATTTGAAACGTAAAAACTCTGATGCCAGAAATGAAGGTATTTTGTCACTGTAGCTCTACAAGATGTGTGCCAAGAAAATATCACGAATCTTTTTGAGGAACTCTTCTCGGAAAGTACGTTGCAAGGCTTAAAACATTGCTCGCTAATAGGCAGCGATATGTTGGCGCTTATTGAAAAATTGGAAAATCAAAACAACTTGAGTACAACAGAACCAGCAGTATCAGGACAATTTCAGGTAAAGTTAATGGGATAACACTTTTATGTCAGGAGGAAAGTGTATGATAGTAGGCTCATATTTCCGAAAATTGTTTTTAAGAGTTACAAGGACATCTACATGGATAGAAAAATGGAACGTTGCGTTAAGTCGTACAAGGAAAAAATGAAAACTCAGGCAAACATAAACTTTTATGAATATATGTATTGTGTTATTAATGTTCAGAATCGGGCATCTGACAGAAAAATGTTTGTTTACCAAACACATTTTTCCTGCTATTATACTGTTGTGTTTTTCCAGCTAAAATGTTAGTGATTGTTTTTGCTTAAGTTTTGCCCATCATAATGCAAGCGTGTGTTCTTCAAATCGGTAAACGGAGAAGACACAACATTATCCCCCCCCCCATGCAGAAATACTAACGCAGAAGTGTTTTTGTCACCGCAGTTGTACGAGATGAATGCCGAAAAAGTATCACGAATCTTTTTGAGCAACTCTTCTCGGAAAGTACGTTGCAAGGCTTAGCAGAGTGCTCGCTAACAGGCAGCGACATGTTGGCGCTTATTGAAAAATTGAAAAATCAAAACAACTTGAGTACAACAGAACCAGCACCCCCCCCCCCCCCCCCCCTGCACTTGGTTGCTTGTTTTGAATTCTGCTTGTACAGCTGGTGCAAACCACAGGAATAATTCCTATTTTCCTTACAGGTAGTCGAAAATGAAAACATATTACAATTAAAACAACGACACAAACGTATTCACGAAATTGTAGAGGAAGAATTTAAAGAAGAAAAACTAATAATAACAGAGACATACATGAACGAATTTCACAACCGTTTGAAAACGGCCTTTGAGGTAAAGCTGTGGACATAACCTTACAATCGCATTTAATTGCTAAAACCAATAACGTAAAAAGAAGTGTTTGAATGCCTAGGGGTTACTAATAATCTTTTTCTTGTTAATGGTGGTTTGGGCATAACCGATAGCAACGAGTAGTTTTAATTTGTTTTCGATATTATTTTACTGTATACATTGAAATAGTTCCATTTAAAAAAAACAGGAACAACAAAATACTAAAATGTCATGTAATGATCTTCAAAAATGAACTTTGTTTTTTTTCTATTTAGAAAGTTTTTTGTTCACTTATTGTTTTATATTATATTCTTCATGTAACTTAATTAAACGCAGAGGATTGTGGGAAAACGTCTTATTGAAACGTACAAAAACGAATGGAAGAAGACATATGACCAAGTAAGAAGCAACTACATTACTTCCTGGCCTAAAGTGATCATTTATTCTTTATCCAGAAATTGTCAGTTCCAAAAAGGATTGCTGCGGCGTTTTCGCAGGATTCCATGCGGAAAACCTTCACTGCAATAGTGGAAAAGCAATGTAGAGACTTGAAACAACATATAACCGACGCAAAAGTGTTTCAACAAACCATGAAAGACTATTTGAACTTCCTTAACGAAATTTACGTAGAACAACACAAGGATGTAAACCANATTTGAACTTCCTTAACGAAATTTACGTAGAACAACACAAGGATGTAAACCAAAACAGCAAAATTGCGCTTGCACCGCCACTGGCAGCATTAGCAGCTGCAGTGAGTATACCTACTGCGCTTGCGATGGCTGGTGGAGCTGCTACCATGGGCGCCCGGGGAGGAGCTGCTGGAGGTAGCCTAGGCGTCGGTGTCAGCAAGGCAGTTAAAAAAGATGCCAAACAAATTGCTGAATCAGACATCCAAGCTTCGGATCAAGAAAATTAAACAGCAGTCATTAGAAGCAAAATAACAGCAGGCAATTACGAAAGTTTTCACTTGAAACCATAACTTTGTCATTGCCGCCGTAGGACAAAACTAAAGTTCATTTATCATTTAAAGCATTGTCGAATAAGCTAAATCGTGATTTGTAATCATTATAATCTTGTTAATGTGTTAATACCGATATTGACAAAAGATTCGAAGATTGTGATTTTCCTGTTTATCTTAAAATACCAATTAAAAACTCCAAAATGAAATTTGATGATTTTTTGCCAACTATTGTTTTGCCTTGAAATGTAGAGCAAACTTTACTGCTGTTGGTATTGCACAAAGCAAAATCAACATGTTTTAACCAGTTAACGTTTTTATTTACTTTGCAACAACAATTAGTTCCGCAGTGGATTGGTCCGTATTTTAGTGCGCATTCATTTATTGCCACACAAAATATGTCGAAGGTAAGCTCAATTGGTTGTGGTAAATCTACTACCATGTGACTGACGGTGTACGAGGCAGACAGCGTTTCCGATTGAGTTTTGTTAGTGGTCAAGAGATGGAGCTACAGAGCAAATTTTTCTGTTTTGTCCATGTCAGTTGCCTTATTTTAGACTCTCAGTCACACGATTGAACTTGAATTTTAAATCAACCGTGTCTACGACGATAAAAAAATTAAAGCCCTTGGGTGCTTCAATCTAAGTTTGATTCAAACCTGACTTTACAATCATAGCCACTGTTTTGTCGTAAATTTTGCCCAGGTAAATCTATCTTTTACGGTCCGGTAACAATTCTGCGCCAAGTAAGTTACTGTAAATCTAAAACTTTTGATATCAGTTTGTAGACTAGTGGTTTCCGTAATGTGTTGTGATTTTATTTCATACATCAAAAATAAATATCTTTACTGCTTTGCTTTACTTCGTGTCGAGTTTTTATAAATAAATTCCTAGATTCAAGTCCTCGCCATACCCTTTTGACTTGCAGTCTCTTACCTCACTACCCTATTTTGAAAAACACTCTTTAGGGCAGTTATGAAGTTGACGCTAAACTCGAAAAAATGAACACCGAAATTTCCTTCTTGAAAATATTAGATATCCGGGAAGTCGCACGAAAACGAACTGTGAAACTTTTCAACGTTCTGTTTTCTTTGACAGCTTTTCTGCGAAGGTACCCGATGGAGCCGACATGGCTGGTCTTCTTGAAAGAATTTAACAAATTAGGAACTGACCTGGCAAAAAAAAGTAACTTACAAAATTTACAGGGTAATAAATGCTATTGCAAACACCACTTTTAATTTCAACCCACATTTGTGTTTCAAATGTACAAAGTCAATGGCATGCTTAAAATAAATGCATGTTTCGAGTTATCTGTAGCGGAATAGATGGCACAGTAAGGTATTTTAAAACAAACAAAAACACCTTTTTGTATGCTGTAATATACGTATTTATATTATGTACTAAGTAACACACTTGTGTAGTGCTAATGGGCGCATGTCCCCTTTTACGAGTTTCTGGTTAAACAAGTACTAGGAAACTAGCAGTAATTGTTTTGTTTTTTCAACGTCGGCAGATGGTCTATACTAAGTCTCTTGACCAATTGAAAGTACGACTCGGGAATGCCAAGTAACATGTTACAATTTTCCACCTATTCCTGATCATTTAGTTTAGAAGAAATTAACCGACAATGGAAAACGTTTATGGGGTTAAATCCTAAACGATCCAATTAATCATTTCTAGGTCGTGAAGGTTTCATTAGCATCTCAGAGTTGTAAGTCGGGCCGGGTTCGTTTTTTTTTTTTTTTTTTTTTTAAAAAAAAAACGTGCTTGTTCGTTTTAAGTAGTCAGTTGCTGGACCTGACCTAATGTCAAACAGCCCTAAAACGCCTTGTTTAAGACCAATTGTCTATTGTGTTGGTTGTCTTGGTCTTTTCTGAGGCTTTTAAGTATACGCCTGTCAATCATACTTTCGGACCAAACGGGTTTCCTAAAGAAGATTCGGGTTTGGAATGGGCTTCCGGGGCTCCAGTTTACGGCCCGTTTACAACCCTGTAGCAGCCACACCAGCTCGCGTTTTGTTTTTGACAAATAAACTCGAGAAATAATACTTGAGTTCATGGGCGCCGGCAGAAAATTTTGCAAATTTTGGCTGATACTTTACCGTATCAAGAATTTGTTACATATGAAGCCATGAATCGTGTACTTCACGATTGAGTTGCCTAAAAGTTAAAGCATTGAACGATGTCACAAATCCCCGCGCTGCCACTTTAATGAGGTTTGCTGCTAAATATGTTATATTGAGGTACACTGAAATTCCAAGGGGAGGCAAGTGCCCCCTCTTGCCACTACGTGGCGGCGCCCATGCTTGAGTTGTGTGTGAGCGAGGATTTGCGTTTCTAAAAACGTGTCAAAAGATCATCCAACTGTTAAAAACTGACATCGGACAGCAATATCGAGGTTTAAAGCAAGAGATTAAATTCTCAGAGTTTTTCATGTTCTTTTTATTACTTTTAAAACTAAGTATTGTGACTATACAATGATGTGAACAGAATATGGACAAACCGTTGGTTTTCAAATACAAAAAATCTTTTCAAAAATATGTGTGACATGAAAAATTCATCGCAATTGTAACCTTACATGTAAGTAATACAAGCAGTGCAAAATCCCACTTATTTCATTATACGTGTGGCATCATCACATTTAATGAATCACGGGAAAGTTGTTGGGTTACATTTGATCTTGTCTGTTGTAATACATTTTTTAAACGATCAAAACCTAAAATATAGGGCAACTGAACTCTTCTTTTTCAAAACCATTTTTCCCTTTGCGATATTTGGAAAACACTATTTTAATTTGAGTAGATGAAAAGTCACGAAACAAACAAATCCTCGGAAAAAAAGCTCCCCCCCCCCCTATTTTAATTTGAGTAGATGAAAAGTCACGAAACAAACAAATCCTCGAAAAGCCCCTGCCTGGTAGTAAATGGAAGGTGTGCATTTGTACGGTAGAGATATATGGTGTCTCAATGCCCATTCACAAGACGCAAACATATTGACGAAGTCGACAAATCTTTTCTCTACACAGCAGTTTTCCTGCACAAATTGACAAAGTTTTATTCCATGATTTGCGGCAGCAAGACATTCCTTGTTACGTCGCAATTTAAATAACGTATTTGCAAGACACCACAAAGAAGTAACAGTCATTTCGGTTGACCCCCCCCCCTTCTTGTACATGTAGTTTTCTTCGATAGAATATACATTTTTCGACTATTGAAAGAGCTTCGCCATTACAACCTAAATAATTTAGGCATGTATTGTAGTCATTCAACAGTTGACCCCCCCCCCTTTTAGGGTACTTGAGTGATACGACATTTTGGCAAAATGAATTGCACCGTGTGGTTTGTCGAATTTAAAATGGCGTTCGGAAATGACGTAATAAACAAAACTGCAGAACTCAGAATATTTTGTTAAAGAAAGCCCAGCAGTTCTATTTTCTGAACGGAATAATTCTATCCTTTTATACCAAACATTTTTTAGGAAACTTTCAGCTTCTGATGACTTGCCCAATCTTATTAGACATTCAACTTTGTGAAAAACGAACCCGCTGAAACAGTTTGCTGATGGTTTCTCAATGACACCTTTGCATTCCCATGATTTGTCAAGGAAAAAAAGAGCTTCTTCGTATCTCATCAGACCACAGAGACTGACACCTTTACCAAAAAATGCAAAATTTAAAGTTGGGTCCGTTTCTTCTTGTACATGTAGTTTTCTTCGATAGAATATACATTTTTCAACTACTGAAAGAGCTTCGCCATAACATCCTAAATAATTTAGGCATGCATTGTAGTCATTCAACAGTTGCGAATGTGCGAAACTGTTTAAATCTTTCGGTGGTTCCACTTCTGTTTCGTTGTAAGCGAGTTTCAAGTAATACCTTGCCTTTTCGTTGTCTTTAAGGTACAAATAACATCTTCCCATGTTTGCGTTGACCTCCCATTTTGATACACCCTGCATTTCTTTGCAATGGACCAGAGATTTCAAATATTCTAATGCTTCTTTATATCTGTTTAAGTAAAATAAGCAAATGTTGCATCGAAACAAGTATGCAGCACGCAGGTCGATCAAACTTGGCAAATTAAGTCGTGTCAGTTCGTCTTCACAGATTTTAAGACATTCTTCAAATTTTTTACAGTGTAACAAACTCGTCACATACATCAACTGCAAAATCTGTTCTTCATTTTCATTTTTACATTCCCCTTTACATTCATTTCCCACTTTCAAAGCGAACCCGAAAGGAAACAACAAAATTGCTATCATTGCTTTTCTATACGGAGATTCCACTAAGTCAATTGTCGTTTTTCTTTTTTCCCCAAAACATTCAACCCCCCCCCCCTACATTCATTTCCCACTTTCAAAGCGAACCCGAAAGGAAACAACAAAAATGCTATCATTGCTTTTCTATAAGGAGATTCCACTAAGTCAATTGCCGTTTTTCTTTTTTTCTTAAAACATTCAATAACATACTGTTGAAGCGATGATGTGATGTTGAATGCGTCCACAACTGCTCTGCTTCCTATGTCTTTTGTAGCCCATTCCATACACGATGGCTGGTCGAATTCCGTTGGTTGATGCAAAATGTCATTTTGACCTAAAGTCCCCCCCCCCCCGCATATACTCCATGTGGAATTTGTCCTGATGGATTTGCTCCTCAAGCTAGCAAGAATCCACTGGGAAGACAAACAAAGACACAGAGGAAGCCGTGGACAACTGAGCTGATTAAACCAGTCAATGAGATGGTAAACTACTTGGAAACAGAAGAGGATGTGAAAAATGGATATCATTTGGCAGATATGTTGACCAAATCTTGTTTTGTATACCCCCCCCCCCCCCCCCCCCCCCCCCTAAACGCATTTCACATGCAACTGCCAACGAAAATTGAAGTTTACCATGCAATGTCTCACTGATAATCCCACCCCAGCGCAGTTCATCAAGAACGTTAAAACATTTTAAATTTTTACAGTCGTGCAAATGAGCAAGATGTAAAATAAAAAGGGAACAACCCCTTAGCAAAACACGCTTTATGTCTATTTTATCAAACAAAGTACTCATTTTTACATTGTAGAGTTCGTAATCTTCTTTGACATTCTGCAGTACTCGTTGGTTAAAAATGGGCATCTTTTTAAGTTTTTGCACAATTTGTGATTCAAATTCTTCAGAGACCACAGAATCTCCGTATACAAAACAAGATTTGGTCAACATATCTGCCAAATGATATCCATTTTTCACATCCTCTTCTGTTTCCAAGTAGTTTACCATCTCATTGACTGGTTTAATCAGCTCAGTTGTCCACGGCTTCTCCTCTGTCTTTGTTTGTCTTCCCAATGGATTCTTGCTAGCTTGAGGAGCAAATCCATCAGGAGAAATTCCACATGGAGTGTATGCGTCATAAAACCAATCTTTGTCTTCATTTAAAGGATTGTTAAGACATGGAATAGCTAAAAATGTGAGCAAAGTTTCACCCAAACGAACAAGAATCATTTGGTAAACTGTTGCAAACCATTGAAAATATTCTAAAACGTCTTTGTAATGAGGCTGTTTCTGAACTCCTTCCATTAACACAATAATGCTCTCTAAGTCAGAATATGGAGTAACTTCTCCTTTAGCCAACGAACCCATTCCTACCAAAGCAAACTTGCAAGGAGTCTCCCCCATTATGTAAACAGTGTGTCTTGCAATATGACCCACGATTTGCTTGTATGTTTCAGTAACATAATCTTGTATTTTTCTCACTTGTTCGACTCTCTGCTTTCGTATTACATTAAGCGTTTCTCCTTTCAAGTCATCAGATATCGGTTTTAGCTTTTTAAGCTTATCTTTTGTGTTTTCACGAAATATTTGAATTTCTGCTTTGGCCTCGGCAACAGCTTTACTCACCAGCTCTGTATCTGGATTTGCAGCGTTAGCCAAATTCATGATATGCATGCATACATCATCAAGATCCTTCCTAATGTCATCAACATTGTTGGGCTGCCTTAACACAGCTGATGTCATCAAAGCAACACTTTGAATGAGACTGATTTTATCCGGACTTTTCTCTTTGTACACAAGTCCCAACTGATGCAAAGTTTTTGCTGATTCTTTGGGATTTATTTCCTCTCCATTGGAATGACATTGATCAAACTTTAACTTATTTGCTAAATTATTTTCTATCGCCATAAAATTTGTGTTTGACGTTACAGCATTTGCACATAACGCGAAAAATGCTAACACCTTACTCAAGTGGACTAAATCTATACCTGTTAATAAGACAACGGCGAGTGTAAATCCCGGCTCGGGTCACCGTGTAACATTCATTCTAATATAGTAGTGAATAAACGAAAAAGCTATCTTCTGATGTTAGTGCTACCTGGCAGTTTAACTGGTGATCTCCATGTGTATTTTTCTGAGAAAAAAATAAAAAATATATTTATCGAATGAAGCTGCGTAGTTAATGTTTTACGTTGAGTAAACTTAAAACGTCATTTCGATAACAGTGTACAAGACGGTCTTCGTAGTTTCAGTTCCTCTATTGTTTTCTACAGTTAAAGTTGTTAAGTGTCAAACTTTTGCTCAACATGTACCCACAATTTTTAATTGCCGTATAGCAATACAAGGCGGGTAAATGTACTAAAACCAACCTTGAGCAATTGATACTACCATTTTTACCAAACAAACTCCACGACTATTAACTAATTCTAATTATGTGGGCTTAAAAGAACAGTTCATAAGCCCAAAGTAAACCCCACAGCTCATTGGTCTAACTTCAAAAGGGATGGTTGACGTTCTTGGAGAGGCAAATGATTTACGATTTAACTAAACCAAGTCTTCCAGTACATCCCTTTAGGTTTCTTTTGACTATGTGCTATGCAAACTTTTGGAACACTAGCAAACTAGCTGCAATCCAATATACCACATGGATCAGTTCAGTTAATCCCATGTTTCTCATTAGAAATTCTTATAACCTTTATTAAACAGAGGCTTGAAACCCGAAAAATGTATTAATGGTAATTTTCAACATCGTAAACCACCCCTTGACTAAAAAACAATGGATGAGTGACCATGCGTGACGGACTTAAAGGACCGTGACAACGTCAATAAACCTGAAATGTTTTTGAGTTTTTGCTGCAGATTATCGCTTTCAACATTTTCTAATGGAAACCTTGTAAGTTTTGCGCATATAATGTGTACATATGTCTAGAGACTCGATATAAATCTATCGGTGAAAGCTATTTGATAGTCTTTTAACGTCAAAGGGCAGATTGCAGATATTGTTGGCTAAATAA
>QLIY01003442.1:0-10247 GCA_003260075.1 Phallusia mammillata | reverse complement strand
CAAAATTTTCACGCAATTACCAACCTTTTGAATTTGGTTTGATGTTGCAAAATCAAATTCATGCAAGGTTCTTGCATTTTCATCTCTGCAAAAAATAACTATCCTTTTGTTCTCAATTTATTTACAAAACAACCTACGTGGCTTCTTTAGCATTGCATGGAGTCATATCTTGTGCATTTGAGTCCTCCACCATGTTGGTTTGCGAAAATTAATTGTTTTCAAGCTACACTTAATTTAATTCAGCTTAATTTCACTATAACGCTTAATTTCACTAAGCTACACTAAATTAGTTTTGCCATACGTCAAGATTTTTCCTGACATGTCAGGGAATTTAGTGTTTAAATCTGCGTCAGGGAGAAATGTCAAAATATACCCAAAAGTCAGGAATTTAAGAAAAAAAATACATTTACTATGAAATTAATGTATCAACGGAGAAAGTTTCTAGTAGTTAGCTACAACCGCTTCTATAAACGTAAAGCGGCAAACTATAGGCGCGACGGTTAACCTACAAGGTTACTGTTTCGTTTTGTAGTGTGTGTGCGCGCGTAACAATACATCAACTCTTTTAAATAGTTGCTCTTCGTGTTTTGGTAAAGTTGGNCAAATAAAAATCCGCGTCTTAAGAAAACACAGCATTCGATGCTACGTGGGAACGGGAAATTTTATTTGCTTTAACTGTGTAGGCTACCTAATATGCAAGTAACGAACGACAAAAAGTCGAATGTCGTGAGACATAAAAACGTTTTTACAGGGGCATTTTATTTTAAATTTGAAAAGGTCTTTGTGGCTCCCATTGTTTGTTTCTTTTCTGTATGAAATTGGTCCGAATGATTTTTAGAGTGGTAAAGGTTGGCGACCCCTGATATATGTGTTTATTGTTTCAAGGTTAGTAAGAGACTAAGAGTAGTGAGCTTAGCCTAATAAACTTAACTAAACAGAAGCCTACGCAGAAAGTTATTTTACAAGGATCAGAGTATCGTATCTAACGTTTTCTAGTGTCGCTGTCCGTGTGGCTTCCGAATATTCTAAATTTATTGCAGAATAGAAGTGTTTAGATCTCAAAAAAGGTTAACGCAGCGGTCCTCAAACTGGGATCCGCGGTCCTTGAAGGCATTTTGCGAGAACCGCGAAAAGGTGGAAGTAGTTTTATATTCTTATTTGGCGTCAGTTTGTGCTACTGAATAAGTTTAAATCAGGGGGGGGGGCGACGGTTAACCTACAAGGTTACTGTTTCGTTTTGTAGTGTGTGTGCGCGCGTAACAATACCTGTTCGTTACTAGTTGTCTGACAATACGCATTAAATAAACAACTAAAAATCCGCGTCTCAAGAAAACACAGCATTCGATGCTACGTGGGAAGGGGGGGGGGCTCTTTTCAGTGACACCAAATCTGTTTAGCGCAGTTTGAAAATCAAAAGTTTTGGCAAAGGAGTTTTAATTACATTACGGTCGTCAGTACATATTTTTTAATGTGGCCGTACGGCCGCAGGTTGTACACCCTTGACTGAAACTATGAGGAACGGTTTAATTAGTATCATTTCTATTCATAACATATAAATTTGTATTCATAAAATAAATTTCGGTAAATGTCTGTTTAAATAACAGCTTTCACTTTGAAAAGTAAGAAAAATTTAGTATAATTAGATAAAAATCTGACAAAATACTACAATTATTGTTGACTGTTTGTGGGCCGCATTGGAGGGNTTAGATCTCAAAAAAGGTTAACGCAGCGGTCCTCAAACTGGGATCCGCGGTCCTTGAAGGCATTTTGCGAGAACCGCGAAAAGGTGGAAGTAGTTTTATATTCTTATTTGGCGTCAGTTTGTGCTACTGAATAAGTTTAAATCAAAGTGAAAGTGAGAAACGACCATCTCCATTGCTAAACAATAGGCTTTATTGCATGACAACTAACTAAAATGCAATTGTTCGCGCACAATCGTTCTGTTTTTTGTCTTATATGTGATGTCAGATTGGATCATTGTTATAAATCAGGCAATCAACTTTCGGTTTTCTATAATATACATTCAAGCTTACGCATCATGAGCCCTCGAAATAATGGCAAAGGGACCGTTTCGAAAAAATAACAAAAAAGTTACTGCGTTAACGCAACCGAGATAGATTTTGTCAGGGATTGTGTATCATGAAATATGGCAACCCTAACGTCTAAGGCCCTGTGAAGCCCTTACTGTTGCTGTAAGTAACGAACGTTATGGGGGGGGGGAACGCAATACTTGCAGAAAAGTCCTTTCTTTAATTGTGAGAATGCAAAGCAATCGTAAAACCCGCTGATGTGCTGCTTTCTAAGATATTTTTTTCGAGTTTTCCCACCTTCTTTGGGTTCGGAAAAAAAGGCCATACAAAACTCTCAGATGGAGACCAAACATGTCAAGGAAATTCAATTGCTTCCTATCATTAATAACTGGTATATTAATAGCATGTAAAAGGGGGGGGGGTTGATGTCAGATTGGATCATTGTTTTGAATCCTGCAATCAACTTTCGTTTTTCTAAAACACACATTCAAGCTTACGCACCGCGAGCCCTCGAAATAATGGCTAAGGGGCCGTTTAGAAAAAAAACCCGAAAAGTTTTTTGAAAAACTGGGAACGCAACCGAGATAAATTTTGTCAGGGATTGTGTTTCATAAAATATGGCAACCCTACACTAAATTAAATTCAGCTTAATTTACTTATAGCTTAATTTCACTACACACCACACTTAATTAAACTAGTTGCAAACGTGGCGCAAACGCCTGTTTGGCGCGGAATGCTCTATTGCGCCACCTACCGGAAATCAGGTCTTTTTGGGGGGTAGATCCTCGTTATCGTGTTAGCAGCTCTACCCACGACCATAATTGCCAAAATTTACAATGATGAATTAATAATTGGCAGCTAAAACTTTTCTTGTATTTAAAACTTTCGATCAACATTTTGCAGATGATTGAATAGCAGTCTTTTTCCCGTAATTCAATATTGCATTAAATAGCATTCGAACTTGTTTTTAAATCACGTTTTATTTATTTAGCCAACGATTTAGAAAAGTTCAAATGCTTTTAAAGTCCTCGGCTATCGTAATCCAAGCTGTCTGGTCAGGAAATGGCAGATACTTCGTGCACAACAAACATCTTTTGGGCTATTGGCTTACTCCTGTATAAGCATCCAACATTAAATTTAAATAATAACAATATACGTGTTTAAAAAAGGTTGTATCTGCGCTTAGTGTATAACAGCGAAACGTTCCTCAGGTAAAATGCGTTTTCTCTTATTTGCGACCAGTTTGATTTCAGAGGATTGTTCTAATGCCAGCGAAAGTTGTCAAAAAGCTCAGGTGCAAATCTAAACGTATTAAAAAAAAACTTTGTCGTGACGGATATCATTAACCGGTTTGAAGATTTCCTTAAAGTAATGTTTCCGTACTTAAAAACAACTTTTTCGCGGCTTTAATAGGATGAAAACAATACCGTCGTTTTCTTTTCGTGTAGAGCAGGTGTGGCCAACACGTCGATCGTCTGCTTTTGACTGGTCGATCGCACTAAATTCTCCACTACTAATCAAAAGCTTATTGATTGAAAAACAAATTAAATAATATAAAACAGCACTTCTGACATTTTGACACAACGCACAAATGTTCAATGAGACAACAATAATCTAAATGTGACTCTCTTTGTTGCGTAACAATTGTGATTTTAGCAACAAATTATGTCGTAACAACTACAATGTTTGTCGTCACAACTTTAATGTTTACGTTAACGAAGCAGTTGCAATTGATTGAGGAGATTTAAAGATTTAAAAATATGTACATCTGCGACGATTTATTGTGGTAAGAACTAGATTCTTGACAATAAAACTCATGACTATAAATATGTGGTAATTGTCAATCAAATCCCATGCAGAAATTTGCGTTATTGCTTTGTGTAAGTGGTAGCCTAAATTAGGGGGGGGGGTCCGATCAGTCGATCGTGTGCAATTAAGAAAGTTTTCGTCGATCTTAACGACTAACAAGTTGGCCACCCCTGGTGTAGAGCATTTGTTTTCTTTTTTTAATTAAAAAAGCCAACACTTTACAACAGTATTCCTTTTCTTCTGAAAAACAAACATGCTTAGTGCAACAGCAGTAAAAACAAATAGGGTATACGTACCTGCGCCGGCGAGAATTACTGTGTTGATCCAGCTTTAGAAACTGTGCCGAAATATTGGTTGCAGTGGTTGGCTATATTGTTTGTCGTCCTAGTTTGAATTGTCACATTTCTACGAACCTTCAATTAGCGCATAAATTTTCCATCTCCTGAATACTTGTGAATCAAAAGTAAAGTTTTTTAATCCTGCAATTCGACAACAAATTTCATCCACTGCAAAACACACGCAGATGCCGCAACTATAGTGGACGTTTTGCTCAACAACCGCGTCACTTTCAAAAGTAATATTTTGTCCAACATAGCCTATTCTTCAAATTTAGGAAGACAGTTATGCAGCTGTGTCCGCTGTCCGGTACGGATTTGCAATGTCAACGGTAACAGTTGTATTGAAACACTCAAAACACAGGTGTGGTTAGCCAATAAGCCTTAACGCCTGAGCGTGGTTAACTAATAAGTATTAACCTAAGTATGTCTTCTGTAGACTTGAAAAGTCACCATGAACCAATTTATTTATCTCAGTTAAAGTGTTCTGGAAGGAATTTACATTTTTTGTGTGTCATTAGGTGTTTCATAGACATAAGTAATTGATATTTTTTTTACCAACAACATACACCCTACTGCAACCCACTGTCTATGTGTTATTACAAGTTTAATTCCATGTACTTACTTTTTCAGTTAAAGTGTCCTGGTTTGGAATGAACAAAAATGGTTGTGTCAATGGCAGTGGTCTTTTACCAGATTTGAAACGCTGTACGCGGGCCATTTTGATTTTTCTGGGTTCCAAACTGATATAAATAACACTTTTTGTTGTGGCACAGGTGACACGCATCCAATTTTTTGGGGCAAAAGGTGTTGCTTTCTTTAGAATCATTGAGCTACGCAGTGTGTTCCTCTTCACAAAATCATGAAAGTTGATTGCACTGTAGCCGCGGCCATCGTACCCAACACTTGTTGGCGATCTCTTGGTTTGGAAGCTACAGAAATGTTTGTGTCATTGGCTGTTCCATAGACATAGGCGGTTGACCAATAATAATGAATACCACAATAACACTTACCGTTATTGATTCAAATCTTGAATTCGTATTGAATGATTTCATGCTTTAATAAATTTATGTTAAATCATCCTACACGCAGATTTCCTATTTATCAATAAAGCCTTTTACCTTTTTTGTTGGGTTTGTTTCCGTAAGTTCTCTTGCTAAACTCACATAATTCATAACAGCTCACTTTGAGGTAAGCGAAGTAAAACTAAACTGGGTATAAAATAAAACAGTCCTGATAAAAACCATGACTTTTGCATCAAACAGATCTGGAACACCGTACTCGGGTCATATTGTTTTTTTTTCTATGTTTTAAACGGAGATGAATGGGGTTGAGACATTTTTTCTTGTGGCACGGGTGACTCGCATCCAAATCTTTGGCAATTTTTTTTCGTGCCTTCTTTCAAAATCATATAAGCTACACGGTGTTCTGTGCATAGAAAAAACAAACAAGGAAACTGATTGCACCGTAGCCGTCGCACCCACCTGTCGGCGATTTCCCAAAAACAATATCTGAACAAATACTTGCCGCTGCTTTGTTGGTTTGTGCTTTGAAAATTGATTGCTGCTACATCAACTCTTTTGGCAATTGCTTCAACCTTCTACCCAGTTCGTTTGATCCAAGCGAATATTTTTCATCATAATCCTTACTAGAAAAATAAAAATGCGACTCCAATTTTTTCTGGGTATGGTTTGAATTCTCACAATAGTTTAAGTTTAAGAGGAATTGCAAAAATGGTTTGTTTACTATCTCTGTTCAAATTTGTTCACATGATAACAAAAACAAAAAATCATAAACCACATCTAAATTTGTATTTATTTTTTTCTGCGAAGCACAGAAACGGTTCAGTTTTAGAAGAAAAAAAATGGCAAGTTGTTTGTGTGCATACTTACAATATTCTAAGTCTGTTCAGATTTTAAAAACACAGTGGTGTCATTAGTTATACTGTTACAACACTTTAATCTACATATATTACAAAAAATGGTAAAAAAGCCGTCAAAAAGTCATTCTTTAATAGCCATCTGCCAACAATATAGTTGCCAAAATATCAGTTACAACTTCTATATTAATAATCACTTGTCCTTTAAAATCTATTGTCTGTGTGTGTTATGATGTCACATTAGGGAAGACAATCACAAAAAGTAATTGTTCTTAGCATAATTAACAGCGTGCACTCGTATGCAGGATTGTAAAAAAAAGGTTGAGAAACTTATTCTTCTGTTGGTTAATGATTTAACATATTTCCCTCCGTGGACCCCCTAAAACCATCTTCACGGACCCTTTGGAGGTCCGCGAACCCCAGGTTAAGAACCACTGGTCTAGACCAGGGGTGGGCAACATACGGCCCGCGACGGGATTTTGAGCGGCCCGCGGACAGTTTCCGGTCTTACATGATAATGTGGCCCGCGGCCACAGTCTGCCGCAATCCCCCATTACTTGCTTACTACGTCAAATTACAGTTGTAACGCACAGTAACGCTCCCCAATAGCAAAAAAATTTCCCGCCGTTGTTACCATTGCACCATACGTCCATTGTTACGACATAACTACCAACCTTGTGTGTGTCCTACTTTAACGGTTTTCTTTGTTTCCACACGTATAGCCTAGTTCAGGGGTGGGGAACCTGCGGCCTAAAGGCCACATGCGGCCTTTTAGGGCACTAAGTGCGGCCTTCGATGGCAAAATACATTTTTAAGATGTTGATATAACCGACTGCACCAGGCGCTGAAAAAAATAGACAGAAACGTATTTTTGACTTTATTGCAGATTATTTTTTGATTAGTTCCAGGGCAGCGGTTTTCAAACAAGACCCATGTGGTCCCATAGTGGTACATAAAGCGATTTCCATAGTTAGGACTACCAAAAACTCCAGGTTCAGCAATTTCTAGGTTAAATAAATCCTGAATGTTGTAGTGAAGATGAAAATGTAGTGAGGAATTTTAATTAGCTGGGACCGTAAGTCCTACAAACTACGAGGAAATAGCAAAACGACCATTCTGTAAGTCAAAAAGTTTGAACATCACTGTCCTTGGCCTGGGAAATAGTCTATGCGGCCTACACGAGTGTCGATAAATCGTTTGGTAGCCTTTATAAACAAAAAAGTTCCCCACCCCTGGTTTAGGTGGTCAAAAATCCGTTTTAAATCACTGGATAAATACGCGATTAATATATCAATTCAGGAATCCGGCCCGCCAAGTACTTCATTTTCCCATATCAGGCCCGCCGACTGGAAAAGTTGCCCGCCCTGGTCTAGACAAACGGTAATTGAAGACTCTTCTCCAAGGTTGCTTCCTGGATCTCTTCTTCTCCAAGGTTTCTTCCTGGAAACGGCCTCATGAAATTGGTATTTAAACCGAATGCTTCATCACCAAAGAAGACATAGGGAGCAACTTGATTGCTGTCACGCATGTCTAACAACTATAGGAAGGCCCAACTCGTTCGCTTTCAATTTTTTTCCGAACGCGGAATTGGCAAATACACTTGATTGCTTACCGAAAGACCCCACATTCACACATGTTAATCGACATTGCGAGTCAGCTACCGCGAGCAAAACAATGCTTTGTGAATGTTTGTAATTGTAAGACGACCCTGAGTTACTTGGTACCTGCAGGACAATGTGTTTGCCATCAACACTTACTACGCAGTTTGGAAATTGCCAAAACCGGTCGAAACCTTCGGCAATTTTTAACTAACCTTGCCTTGATGGAATAGGCATGACCTCGTTTCGCACTGTCTCCCATATAGCAGCACACGTTTCCGGTACAGCATGGCATATTGTCGATTATGATGTTCGGAAGGATGCGGCAATTGTTGAATAAGAATCGCAATTGGCCAAAAAACTACAAAACAGCAGAACGGCTTTATAATCGTAGGCTAATTGTAATTTTTTAAAGCCTACCGAAGCGTCAGTGCAAGGTGTCCTTCAACGGAAATGCATGTTCTTAAATGAGTTGTTTGTTCCTTTATCTTAGGTCCAATTTTATGCGCTAAAAATCAAACGCTTCTGGCGTCATTCGAAAATAAGTCCAAAACTCGGAAAGTCTTTCGAGGCCGAAAATAAGTCCAAAACTCGGAAAGTCTTTCGAGGCGCAACCCCAAAATTAAACGAGAAAATTCACCTAAAGAAAGTATGATTAGCTAAAAAATCAAACTGTTTTTTCTGTATAAAACGTTTCTTAACTTACCAAGTTCGGTCCCTCGCTGCGAAATCGGATGGACCCACCAACGTCGCGCCGGTCGTTTTTTCCGAGCCATTCTCCTAGCTATCAATAACAAGGCTACGTTTCTATTTTTTTTGTACTAACCATGATAAAAATATGTATTTGTCTCTTGTTGTGTCAGTAAAAATAACTATAACTGGTTTCTAATGACAATAAAATGCTGAATAAAATGCTTCTTGTGCGACAATAAATAATTGATAAGCTTGCAATATGCAAGTCACGCGAAATTGTTACCGATAGTGTAAACAGTTGATCACTTGCGCGGCGTGCCGCATTGCGTCGCGTGTTGTGTCAACACACCTTAATTCCAACCAGTCTGTCTGAAACGGAGGGCACGCATGATCAGCGAAAAAACTTTTTTCTGTCTTCCAATGTAGCTTAAAGTAAACGCTTCCAAGGCACTCTTGTAGGCCATGAATTCTGTTAGCATATCTTCACGTGAAAACTTGAAACTCACACGTCCGTTTATCTTTATGCTGTTTTGTTACATTATTCGTACGCTGCTAAACGTTCTGTTCTAACAAAAAATGTTGCATAATTTGTACGCTGCTAAACATTTGTGCCCTGCTGTTTAACCAAAATAGAAAAAATACGTATTACTTTAATTTGGGGCCGACACCACACGAATGATGCGTCCTGGCGCCACTGGGGCTCCTTTTTGATTTATCACATGAAGAACCATTGGACGATTGCTGGTTTCAGGTCCCTGAAGCATTCGCATTTTAATCGGCAAATACACCACTTCAGGCCCAGTTGTCACCATAGCAGGCGTTGGGGCAGGACAGTCATTGCGTTTGACCCCAGTGATTGTTGCAATCTAAAAATCTGAGCCTCAATTGCCAAAAACCTATCTACTGATTTGCACACCATTTCACATACTGTCATGATTGATTACGCAAACAAAAACAAACGGGCTGCCACACACCAGTGAGAATTGGTTATGGGATTAAAATGGTACACATTATTCTAGATTCACAAGGACACATTAGTAAACTAAAGCATCAACTTCAAACTACTAATTTTTTTAGTCAAATTAACTTTACGTCATTTTATTGTCATATTTTATACTCATGAGAATATTCGTTGTTACGTCATACATTCAACAGATAACCAACACATGTAAAAGAAGTTTCGCACCGAACACACATACATCGCATGCACCGTGTGGTCTGGCTGTCGTTTTGGAAGCGATGCTAGAAACTTTGTGCGACAAAATATCTCTGATTCCATTGCATTTAACGGGAAAGTTAGAATACGGGTATTGGGAATAATTGTAAACACGCGAGGGAGGTGCGTGCCAGTTGTTGCTTAGCTTCACTGAACAAAATATTGGGTAATATTTTTGGCACTTTTGGGTAGATACTAGGGTACCGGATAGTTTTACCCAAAATGAACTTGGGTAGAGCAAGTACCCAACACTTTTGCTGATCAAAATTGGGTAAAATCTCGTGGTACCCAACTGAAAAATAATTGTTTTGTGGGTACAGGATTGTTTTACCCAAAATGAACTTGGGTAAAGCAATTCCCAAATTTTTTAATTTTTAGAAATTGGGTTATTGTACCCAACTAAATTATCAATTTTTGGGTAAGTTGTTATTTGACCCAAACCGAATTTTGGTAAAAGGGTTGCTGAAAATGCATGTGAATTTACTTTGGGGTAAATAACGAGGTACCCAAATGTAAAATGAAATACTGTTTGGGTTCTTCATTGTTCTACCCAAAATGTTTATTGGGTAAAATGACATGATACCAAATGCCAAATCACAAGGTGCATTGGGTAGATTTTACCCAAAAATGTGATTGATAGAAATTGTGTACATTGGTATGATACCAAAATGTAATTCAATTCAATTC
>QLIY01003441.1:0-12182 GCA_003260075.1 Phallusia mammillata | reverse complement strand
GAATAAGCAAAACCTAATAAACACAGCAACGATCCAATAAAGGTTACTTTATTGGCAAAATGAGCATTAAAAATATTTTTCTATTAAATTTAACAGACTGTACTACTCGGTTAATCCTCACTATTTTTGACTTTTGTACACATAAAAAATCTACACAGACATTACTGATTGGTTGCTACCTAATGCTCTTAATTATCTCCTACTTACCCCGATGCCACTAACACAACACAAGTAAGGAATGTATTCAGTTTTGTTTTCATCATGTACTTTGTTTTGTAGATGAAAATGCTTAGACTTGATTATCAGCTGAAGAGTTGCATTGATGCAGATGATTTGAAAATCCTGGAGTCAAAAGTAGAGAAACTTATATGGTGGTAATTCAGCTGCNTAATGCAGCTGCAAGAATCCTGAAAATGCAACAAGTTTATGAACAGTTTTTCTTGGGCATGAAACTTTCAGTTACTTCAAAACCATTTTGTGCATGTTCACATTTTTTGTCTATTTATAATTATTATTTGTCTTTATCGTTAGAAATTCCCTAAAAATTGTACTTTCATTTTTTTTTTAAATATTAGCAAAACTTGATTGTCCAAAGTTATTTTGTAATTTGCTTCCAAAACATGTTGCCATGGTTTCAACAACACGCAATTTTTTTTATGTTTCGTTTTAAACATTGATCAAAAATTTTAACTTTGTACATTTCTTAAATATATTGTAATTACTAAATATTTTTACTAATGCCAATTTTGCGCCATCACTATATTTTCATTCCTTTTGACATGTTTTACTTTTTGTAACATAATTGCTTCCAACATGTTTCACTTTTCCTACTTTGCTGCTGTTGTTTGTATTTTGCTCTTCATCCTGAACTTTGTATATGTTGTGTTGCAATTTGAATGGCTTTAAAGAAATGCGATGAAAAACTCATTTCTATTTTATTGTTTTTACCCGTTTTTTTAACTTTTTTTAATCAAATTGATCATACTGGATGTTTTGTGTGTAAATTAAATCATTGCATATTTTGCAGCTATATTATCGTTTTTTTGTTTTGTTGCACTTTTTCATGTTTTTGAATAAGTCGTCGAGTGAAACCAATTGTTTTCTTCCCCATTGCTTTTGTATTAATTTTTTTCCACTGTATTTTTGATCTGTACTAAAAACTATGTTAGTTATGTTTTTTTTGCTATTTTAACTTTAGTATATTACTGTAAATTTATGATGTGTGATTATTTGTGCATGTGTCAATTGAAAACCTGTTACTATATGAACTCTCATAACCCAGTGTTTTTCAACTAACACTCCACAGATCTGTGCCAATCCACAAACATTTTGTTACAATCCACCAACAACTGTTTGCTATATAGGCAGCATTTAAACTAAGTAGTACTTTTATATTTTACAATATATCTTTTGAAGCAGGGATTTTGTGTAGATAGGCAATATTGATGATGCGATTAAGTATTTGTACAAACCTGTCTATTGGTGTGAAACACACGATAATATTTCCAAGTGTTCCCTGCAACACCTGAGATGGACTCCCACCATTCCCTGCACACTGCTAAATCAAATCGCAACATTTTAAAACTTTTTATAAAACAAATTTGGTTTCCATAGTTGGGCGTAACGGTTTCTTGTCTTGTCAAATGCGTCGTGAAAAAGTAGTTTTGCCATTTTGATATATAGCGACGTCTTGTGGATTGTGTTTGAGGTGACAAACCTCCACCAAGTGGCGCAATAAATCAGTGGAATTGTCTCAACTTTCCACCGGACAAGCGCTTGGCCAAACAAACCATGGGCGAACTTACAGACAAACATAAACCCGGGCTTATTCCGTGGTTGTGTCTTGTAATAAATCATCACCAGTATGTGAATACAACTATAGGGAGTTTTTCTGGAGGCGATTCTATTCTTCAGAAACAAAACAAGTTGTTAAAATTTAATTGAGTCTTTTATTTGCTGGGTGAACGAAAACACAGCGACATAAATCACCGAGCCGAAATAGCTGCGAAACGTTAAAATGTTATGGAACCCAAACAGTGGACAACGCCATCGGTGGATAACGTCAGTCTGACGGGAAAGAACAATCCTGGTTTCTCTTGACGGAAAAAAATAGGTCCAAGATAGCTTACTGGTTATCGCAAACGCCCTGTAGTCACAAGGTTGCGGGTTCTAATCCTGTCTTGGTCGCTTGTGTTTTCCTGAGCAAGAAACTCGAGTGGCATTGCTTTACTGGATGGGTTTGCAATAAAACAGACAGCTCGGCGCTAACCGTGGAAAAAAAGTGAACAAACAAAAGCGTAGTAAGTTACTGACATTATTTCCAATGGCTTATTTCACATGTTAATTAAAAAGTGCAGCGAGTGCATAAGTTTAAGTTTCTACAACCATCATAAGCTAAATATTTTATGTAATTTTTGCTAAAAACATTTTGTTATTTTATTTTGTTTAACATTCTATATAGGTTGATTAAGAGTTTGCATTTTAAATATCATTTTGTAAAAGTTGGATACTGTTTGAATAAAAATATGTTGTTTACGTTAATAATTATCAACTTATTAGGGTAACGATAAAATGTTTCATTCGCACGTTTTCCTTTAATTTACCCTACCTTTAAGTGTGCAGTCATTCGTGACGGTGGTTGATTCTCTGGTCATTCTATGGTTGTTGTTGGTTGGAGGTGGAAGTACATTGTTGTGCTGGTGTGAAATAAAATGGAGAAACAATTCTACAGTGACGAGCACTCTGTGCCCAACAGTGCTGAAAAATATTGTGAGTAAATTATAATTAGCGCACAATGTTGTCTGAAGAGTGAAATGCGTGAATTGACGCATCATGTCGCCGAACTGCTACAGTGTAGCTGCAGCGCGTTTAATCATGATCCACCAATTGTGCGCGCCACAGTTTTGCGTCCATAACGTTTTAACGTTGCGCAGCTATTTCCAGGTTGGTGATTGTTTAGTGAAGTTATGCCGCTGTTCTTTTGAGCGAAACAAATTAACTCAACAAACCATTTGCAGTCGCAGCCATTTGGAGATTGTTGTAACTTTTTTTCACGAGGTTCGAACCCAGGACACTCCCCGGGACGAATGCCGATCGGGGTTTTTATGTCTTCATGTGGGTCAGGCGCGCCGGACCATTCGGTCAAGCTTCTGCCCTGGAGATTGTTGTACGGTTGTCGAATCGGCGTGCTGTTGATGGGCACGCCCCCTGGTGGAGCGCGGACAACGTTGGAACGCGGCACAAGGTGTCGCTAAGAAGCAGGTTGGTGACTCCCTGGAAATTTTGACGCTGGTCCAGGTCGTACGGGAGGTTGTATTTGTTGTGGTGGTTAATGGTGATGCTACAAACGGTGGTAATGTATTGAGTGGGTTTGACCGGAACACGAAATCGGTCGGTTTCGCTTTGTTTCTGTAGATTAGCAGGAGCGTACGGTTGTGATGACGACATGAAGGTATTCGCAATCAACAGACTGATTCACTTCTCAACGTAACAGACAGCGGGCGTATTTTGCGTATTATTACATTCATCTTTAGTAATATAATATTACTACCAACCATGACACATAGAAAATATCCATCTAGTGTCAGTTTCTAGAGCTCATGACTAAAAACACCATTTTCTTCTTCCCGGTGACGTTTTTTCTTATCTCACGTTTGCAACCCATCATTCTATATTTGTTCCATTAATGCGACCAATGACAGCTTACTGATAAAAGTCGAGGAGTTTTTTAAATGGTGTCAACTTACACATATTAGACACAAATCTTGTTGGCAGACGCGTTTGTATTTATTTGTATTTTCTGTAGAAGCAAAAGCCGTTCGCCGTTTCTCGAGAAATATAATTTATGACTTGCCTGCATCTCATAATTGGCTTAAGTTTGTACGAAAATAACTAAACTTTAGATTACATGTTCCTGTTTTATAAAAATGTTTTTGACGTGAAGTGTCGCAGGCGGTTCCCCATGAGCAGTTTTCAACCGAGCGTCGTACTTCTGTGTGACGTCATAATGGGTTGGTAATGGGATCTTAATAGACAGTTGTAAAAAATCTATGGGGTGTCGTATATTGTAAAACGACACCGAACTCGGCTCGGGCCAGATACAAACCCAAAGTCCTGTCTGAAAAGTTTGTGAAAAACAAATTAGACCTAAAAGTTGTAAAGATTGCGGCACAAATAAGACCAAGTGCAAACTCAGGCCCGAATCAAGCCCGTTTTATTCAAACCTGCCTTGCTGAGCAGCAAATAGACGAATTCGCGGGTGAGTCGAGTTTTAAAAACTTTTATTTAGTTCCTCTTGGGGTCTGTAGGCAAAACTTCGTGGTTCAATTTACCAACATTAACGTTTTGTCCCGCTTTGCGAAAACCAGCATAGCCTGGCAAATCTTAATTTAGTTTTTAGATGCTAACTTGGTTGATTCAGCGATGATGGTTTTATGTGACTTAGCAGTTAAGAAGTCGAATTATAACTCATTAGTGGACGCGCTGGACAATAGCAGGTCCATGCTTTCCGATAGATGCCTTCGGAGTCATGCGTAGATTTTGTGGCCCGCTTGCGAAGTTTAATGCGCGAAGTCCATCCCACCCTTTCATCCCAGCAAGCAGAAACTGATTTGTGCCTTCATTTGATATTGGAGAATGACATAAGGATTTTTTGTGCGTTGCTTTTGGTTTCAAGTTGTTAGCTGGTTGCAGCCAATATTGGATTTCATGGGTAGTTCTGGGATTGGAATTTTTTTTAAGAATGTTGGATTTTGACAAAGTGTTTAACAAAACAAACAGCCCAACCCTCCTAAATCTGTTACCTATTCAAGGTTCTATAAGTTCAACTTGTTTAGAAGTTTAATATCTTTAGTACTTACTTAACGGCAATTTGAATTTTCCAACCTTTATTGAAACATGGCAGCAATATTGTGTTTAGGAATGAAACTCGTTGTGTTTAGGAACTTGTCATTTTGCTGAGTTAAACTTCACTTAAAATAGCGTTGACCCAGGCTTGCCTGTGGATTTGTCTTCAGCGTGAAACGTTTTCTGTTTGTTTCGTGAAAACGTTTCAATCTGAATAACACTTTTCCTGTTCCACACTCTATCGTTTTGCGGTGACTTCAACTCGCCATCTTGGTAAGAACGCTTTTGCTTCTCCACCAGGTGGAGCAGTGAGTCGTTTATTTCCACTGAACCACGCTTCGCTCTGCACTTGCACTTGATCAAGCAAAAACAACCAAGCCCGGGTTATAGACTTCTGTCGCGAAAGTTACTTTCTCTTGATAAAAACAAACATGGATGCACAGTTGCAGTTCACAAGTCGGGAATAACGCAGCAACGTTGGCACGTTGTTAAGCTAAAAAAAGTGGAAGGCACAATTAGTGGATCGAGGATAAACACGTTGCAGCTACACCGTTATTACCAAGCAATATGTGCTTATGAGCTCACAGGAAAGTGATTGTTGTAAAACAATGCCTTGGCGCTCGAAAACGCTTTGAAGACTGACTTAATTCGATACAACGTATTTTGTACGCAGTTACAATGTTCTCCAACCGTGGTTTAAATTTAACTTTCAAACAATTTGTTTGCTACGCGGATATGTTACGAAGTTTCTTAGTTGATAAATCGCAGAAAAACAAACTTTGCATCAACTGAACTGACGTGGGTGGGTGGTATGACGTCATTCACGGTCTGCTGCCCGTCACGCATCAGTGCCGTTTAGCGACCCCCATCCCACCAGCTTTATTGGTGCTAAGTGACGTGACGAGACTCGACTGAAAGCTCTTTTAACATCTATTTTTAACTTTTAGTTATGTACTGATTAAATTGGCCGGTAAAGTATTTGTCTCGGGCTTACACGTTGCCAACCGTGTTAACAATACCGGAAACGCTGCATAACATGATTAGGATACGTTACGTAGCAGAGCCTGATAAATGAACGCAGCAAAGTTAATGAAGCTATGCTTTCCACACTGAACTAATAAGCCCGCAAATATATTTCATATAAGTAGAACAACAAGTTAAATCAATTCAGAGTTGAACTTGGTCAGTTTGAATAATTTATATCATATTTTCTCTAAAACAGAGATTCTCACCTTGTTTTGGAAATTAATCTACAAAATTGTTTAGATATGTGGGATTATTGTGTGTTAAAGCTACTGGGCACATTATTGTGTTTCAAAAAGTGGAATAATTTAAAAATTCATTGGAACTGTGCACGCGTGTGGAATTTCTTTTTATAACGGCTATTAGATTTTCAAATCCTATCAATAAAACATAGCAGTAATATAGTGTTTAGGAATTCAACTGGTTGTGTTTAAAGTTTCAAACTTGCAATGTAAGAGTGAGTTGAATTCAACTAAAATGCATTCTTGTGTTCAAGCGGGCGTTGCCCGTGACTTTGTCTTTCAATTAAGCGTGAAACATTTCCTTTTTCTACATTCTACCGTCGAACGACCAGCTTTTATTCAGGTGTTGTGAGAAGGTCAAACTTGAATGCATCAGTTGCGTTGTTAGTCCAACCTTTTTTTTTGAAAAGTCACCCTGGTTGCGCTGTAATTCAGAAACAGTCTAATAGTTTTTTTGTTTTTCGGAACGTTGAAATTAAAGCGGCTTTTCGAATTTAGGACAGATGTGATATGAAAACTTCTATGTAACGGACACACAAATATGTGCAAACGTTATTGCAATTAGCAATTTCCTTCAGTAGATGTTGGTTTAGGCGAGGTTTTGACTTGTTGACATTTGAAAACGGTTGAAGTTATTTTAAATATGATGTCATCGGTCCTGTTCCTCTGTTGAATTGGGAACAAGTTTGTTTCGCAAAAAATAATTTTGTTAGATTTTTCTAGGTCCCCCTTTGAACACTATAGTCATATCTAGAATAGTTTGTTCAGTTGCACTGGAGATTTTGCGCTGATGATCAAGCATTTAATGCTTTCTTTCGTCAATCAGAACAAACAAAAGAAAGTAGAGTTTTGAAAAGCTAAAATTCCTATATTTTTACTGCATGCGCTGGAAGAGCGTTTGTACAGCAAAGTAGACGCTTAAACGGAAATACTTGATCTTGACATGTAGGGGGAAAGTCGTGTAATTTGGACCCTGCGTGTAACTTGGAACTTGCTAATATTTCGGAATATACGCAAGGTGGCAGAATATCTTTTATACAGCTTGAAAGAAGACTTGATATAAGGCTTACGCCTTACGGCCGCCAAGCTCCAAGCTTGATGTTATACTTTCCGTTTGTTATAGAAAGAAAAACAAATTTTGATAATTTGATAATTTTTTTAGGGATCAAACTTTTTGCGTTTCTTTACTACGGGGGGGGGGTCGGCAACTGAAAATAAAACTTGCATTTATACACCATTCGGGAATGTTTCTGACAGTTTTAAAGAAGTTCGACTTAAATTACGACTAAGAAGCTTATGTCTAAATGGAATCAGTAAAGAAAGTCCTTTAATTATTCTGTTTTTTGATGACAAAGACATTCATTTAGTAGTATTGAAAGACCAAGCTTAGTGCAGAATTTACATTTATTGTGTTTTGCTTTACCAATCATTGCTTTAAAGCAAATCAAATTAATTAATTAATTTGCCATGCTGCTGTTTTGCAGTGTTCTGGGAGTTTTTTTCCATTTCAGCCATCTTTGTAAGTCCATTTATGGCCTTTTTATCTTCAAGAATTCTTTCATTTTAATTTTTTAGCCCATTTTTGATTTCATTCAATAAAATTCAAATAGTTTGTGAAACATTGCGGCAATGTAATAAAATCGTGATTAGGTTGGTATCTGAGGCTGTTGATGTTCGTTTTGAGGAACTGATGGAAAAGAAATCGCACGGATTTTAAGTGGTCCATTTTACACACGACGGGGGGGGGGTTATGTGTGTAAAATGGACGACTTTTTATGAAGGTTCAAACTTACGTGGTCCAAATTACACGACTTTCCCCTACTGCATTCGCTTAAACCAGGAGTCACCAAACTACAGCCCGCGGACCAGGTCCGGCTATTTCATTCGACCCGCGACCGTATTTTTTGGTTTGCCAATCGTACTTATAACTTTGCAACATTTAAAAATTATTCATTTCTTGCGAAAGTTTTCCTGCAACGACATGTGGAAATTGTTTTACTTGGTCTCATAGGATTACAACGTACAGGAATGATCCTAAGCCAGTGTGTTACATCACAGACCGAATATACAAGTTTTAATTGTTCGCGAACAATGGTCTTCTTTGATCACTTGTGAAATAGAAACATTGTTTGGAAGATAAGACTAACTTTAAATATCAACAGTTGCATCACCGCACTTCGAATACGATACAAATCGCCTTGCGGGCGAGTTTGGAAAGACTAGGTTAAGGCTTGTAACATTTATGCTGCCCTAGCGAATCGTTATTAAACTTATCTGACCCGCTGTGAAAAACGTTTGGTGACCCCTGGCTTAAAACAGAGACTGCACACTGCGTTTTTCATTAAGATCGGTTCCGCTTGAACGCACCCACTAAGATTGCAGCGTTTACAATGGAAAAGGATAGGAAAAAGTGGTGTTGTCGTTTTTTCGTGTTTACGTGAAGCGTAAGCTTCTGAATTTAATTTTATTGATTGTTACACCAACTTGACTACTTCTGAAAACATATTGAAGATAGAAACTTTTCGCAGGCGGAAACAAAACGGCATAGGTGGCGATTGAATGTACGAAATTTGCTACCAAATTTTCGGATGTGCATACCCTACACATTTAAAATGCAATAAATTTTATATTCTTGCCTTTTGTTCTGGTACTTGTGTTTTTTTAATATCAATTCAAGCGGGGGGGGGGATAGAAAACCTTATAGGTGTTGATTCCAGATGTATTATTTTGATGAATATCAGGATGAAACTGGAAACAGCATATATGTTCTCAAAGGAATGGCACTAAATTTTAAAATCAGTCATCATCCAATAAAGACTATGTCAGGCCTTACACATTTCAAATTAAGCGTATTCGATACGCTTATTCGATACGCATTTCTCTCGTTTTCNTCTCTAGCAAAATCGTCTAACTTATGCGGTCCGCTGTAATAAAACTTTGGTGACTCCTGGCTTAAACCAAGCGGCAACTACAACACAATGCCAGCGAAAGAAAGTTGTTTACATGTAGCAGCGACTTCGTTACATTGAAATTAAGCAAACAGAAATATACGAACCGCACAGTAGAGTTCTGCTGTTGTTTGGTTGAAGTCTGAACAGGTTATCTGTTAAAAAAAAATTTTGTTGGCATAACGAGTCAAGTTAAGTCTTTTCACAGCTGAGACTCGAGTCAAGTCTTCAATAAATGGTGACTCCAGTCGGACTCGTAACTTAAAAAAGGGGGGGGGGGGTAAAGGAATTTTTTAATGTGCTACATGACCTGGAAATGTAAAACAGTATGTTCAACTTAGAAATCAGCACTTATTACTATTGGACAATTAAGTCAGAGTGGGGGGGGGGGTTTCTAAAGGTTTAACTGTTCACAATAAAGAAGTTCATACATTTGGTATGTCTAAGCTAGACGCAAACTACTGCTGCTATCAAATTAGTTTACATTTTTTCGGAGAAATAGCCAAATACTTTATTGTTAACAACTAACCGTCCTTATGTTTGTATATCACTTTAAAATAACCACCAAATCTTTTTGCGCAAAGCTGAAAACCTTGAATACGCTTCGGTTCGGCAGCCATGTAATTTTACGCTTTAGCGAATCGAAATCGTGGGGGGGGGGCACAACCATAACCATAACAACCATAACATCCAATTTAAAAGCTTACGCTTTACGTAAACACGAAAAAACAGACGACAACACCACTTTTTCCTATCCTTTTCCATTATAAACGCTGAAATCTCACTGTTCGCGTTCAAGCGGAAGCGATCTTAATACTTGCAGAGAACATTTTCATTTTTAAAACACAAATGAAGTTTAATATGTAGGCCTATCAGATTAAAATATTAAAAATCAGAATAATTAATTCAAACTTATATTCAAACTTTTATTTCGACCCGTTGCGTATCGGCAAAGATATCGCCCCATTTAAGTCGTCGCAAAATGGGCAGTGTGCAGTCTCTGCTTAGTAGTCTCTGCTGCTTAAACCATGCGGGGAAAAAAACAAAAAATAGGAACATAAAAAACTCGCTAAAATTCTCGCATGTACCGGTGTAGCAATCATAAAACTTGTTGCATAGTGTTGCACGAATAACAAATCATAACCCACATTTGGTAATCAGCATCAACATTTTTCAGTTTTTAAACAATTTTGAAAGAACATAGGGGGGGGGGACAACGGACGTAACTGTGGCACAAAAAAAGGAACATCAAAAAGAGATCTCGCTAAAATTCGCGCATGTACCGACGTAACAGTTATAAAAACTTGTCAATCAGCATCAACATTTTTCAGTTTTTAAACAATTTTGAAAGAACATACAAAAATAATTATGGGACCCCTAGACTCTCATGGGCCCCGGTGCGGCGTACCGGCTTAGGAAGGTCAGGCAACAAGCGAGAAAGATTGAGGTCCCAGACAAATGCGAGTTGGGGGGGGGGGTTTAATGTCTTTCGAACAGACGAAATGGTATACTTAATAAATGCGAGATGTACGCGTGTCCATGTGAGGTTTTTTATCGTAGCATGTTTCAGGTTTTAGATGTGTAGCACGTAATTCATACCTATATGTTTTTAATTTTTCGATATCGTTAGTATGTGTCAAAATTTACCCCTCTAGCAAAATTTTCTTCAGGCGAAATCACAAGAGCACATGAAACCATAGTATACTAACATGGTAGTCCAGCTATTGTTACCGTCACGCTTGATTAACTCTGCACGCTTGTCGGATGCTTGCATTGAGTTGGGTGCCTTAAGAGCAGGAAAATGACAAAACTGTGCGTGTGTGGTCGGTTGTATGCATCTACCATGTGTAATATTACTACGTTTGGTNAAAAAGCTGGCGAGTTTAGTGAAGAGACGAAGACAGAAAGTCATTTAAATATCTTGGTTTACTTACTTGTGCATTGGAAAGCGTGGTAGAGCTACTAACACCATACGTTTCTCCTGATCCAAAAGTCCTTAATTTTCGACAGGTGGCGCAAAGAGCACTTTTTTTATTTAAAACGGTATATCTTAAAAAATGCTAACGGTTAGGGCTATTAGGGTTGGGGTAAGGTATTAGCACTTAAAATTCAATAAAACTAACCCAAATTAGTTACTAATGCAATAATTTTATGTAAATATTTCCCAGCCCAACCAATTTATAGCCGCTAAATAAATAATTCAGCTCTTTACGCCACCTATCGAAAATTTAGCACTTTTGGATCAGGAGAAACGTATGGTGTTAGTAGCTCTACCGGAAAGCGGAGCAGATATTTTGCATCATATGAAGAATTTTATTGTTTATCAAGTACAAGTGTACACACTTTTTCTCTCGCTTTGTGGTCAAGTTTGATGCTTGGGAATGTTGGTCTATCGGTGAACTCCGGTTTATAAAGGTTATTCTGATATTTAGAATGAAGTGCAGAAAAGAGCAGAGCAAAAATTCACCAAAAACAACCGAACGCAAGGCATTATGAAAAAAAGCTAACAGGAGTTAAAAAGGCGAGGTGTCAAGAAGGTTATTTGAAGGGTGGCATGAGTTTGTACAGCTTTATGCAGAAAAGTTTATTAAGCTTGTTTAAAACAATGATCGTATCTCACAACTGACATACTAAATCTTGTTTCAGCTTTTGCAAGTTTTTTTTTATCGGACTGGGAAAAAGGTTTCGTTTTCACCATAAAGAGCAAAAAGCACGATCATAAAAAAACGCCGATGGGATTCTGTTTGAAATGCCATAAAAACAAAAAGAAGCAGTCTTGGTTTAGCCGGTATAACCACCGGTTTGAGTCACATCAAGTTCGTGCACAAGGGCGACATGACAACAAATGACGATGCAGTGAGTGAAAGTTCTCCGCTCGCTAAGCATGCGTTAGCGGCGGAGTCTAACAAAATAATCGCGAAATCAACCAGGTATGTTACCATCCCCGGTGGTACCATTGAACATGGAATCACGGAGTTGCAAAATCGTCCCCCAATTCGAAACGTCGACGTTGTAGCTTTGGCCTTGGGTACGCGAACAACTTCCCAAGGGAAGCGTACAGTTAGAACTCAGTGGCGTAGAATTGAACGGAACCAAGGAAAGAACGTAAGCTTGACACATCTTT
>QLIY01003440.1:0-12186 GCA_003260075.1 Phallusia mammillata | reverse complement strand
ATATTCTATTGTTCACGAACGTTGTTTAGGTACGTACCTTCTTTTCTTTCGTGACGTAACAAAGAAAATGACAATGCAGATTATGACTAATATGACGGATCCGCCTATTGCTGAAGCAATAATGGCTGTGTTGACGTTTATTGGGGCTGAAAATCAGAAATGAAACGTAAACGCACCACAAGCACTTTATAACATAACATTTTTTGTTTCGTTTGCCTATGAGCGTTTGTGTGAAATTTTTAACGGATTTGGGTGATTGTTTCTTACCTTGTGCAGTGGTGTTAGTTGGCGAACTTTTGGTTGTACTTCTAGGTATTACATTGGATTGTGAAGTAGTTGGTTTAAAGGTTGATTGCACGGTTGTGACTATAATATATGATAACGTAAATGTATGTTTTTTTGTTTCTTGTTTCAAAGCAGGCTGAAACTTAGCAGTACGAATAACCTGAGAGCAACTTTGGTTTAGTATTATAAATTTGTAAATATTGTTTAACACAACTTAAATTGCATAAATCGTTTTATTACTATGTTCAATGGAACTGTGTCGACTGTAGGTGTTTTTTCAAGAAGCGAAATAAACTCAACGCAACCACCATT
The DNA here is from genome assembly GCA_003260075.1 of Phallusia mammillata. Classification (NCBI taxonomy): domain Eukaryota; kingdom Metazoa; phylum Chordata; class Ascidiacea; order Phlebobranchia; family Ascidiidae; genus Phallusia; species Phallusia mammillata. Next base: position 11,589 of record QLIY01003440.1, on the reverse strand, counting down.
TTATAATAATCGCTGTAATGGAGACTTGCGTACCTGACATTATCTTTTCACAAATGTATCTCGCGCTGTGATTGGTGCATGGTACGTCATACCATCGATATGATGTTGATTGTACGGAATGGATTGTATAACCCTTTGTGACGCAATTATCATTTCCGTTAAAATTATTCGGTTGCCCTCTTTGCCACATGGTTGTTGTAAGAGAAACATCGCTTCCGTCATTCCACCGAAACGTATTTGTGTTACCAACTCTTTTTGCACCAATGTAAAGCGAAAAGGGTGGGTCTAAATAAAACGGTCGATTTGTAACTAAAACTGCGTGTAATGCTGGATTCGACAAGGTTAAGTAAGCACGGGCGCCAAGGGTAGTCGAGCGCAACAAAAAATTATAAACTCAATTTTGGGTGGTGTCTTAACACATCCATATCGAATTATTACACATGATTTGCATGCAATGATAGTAAATATAAAACGGACGCAGCAATACTTTAGGTGTAATTCGCTAGGGAATATGGTGCCAGAATCTTAAGCGTTTGGTTTAATCTGGACCAGATTTCGAGCAACTTGGCGTCAGCTGCCAGGAGTTATTGTATCGTGGCAAAAACATAACACAATATTCCGGGTAATGATTGCTTAATACACAAAGAGTAATTAAAAACTTAAAGTGTAATCGAGGTATGCTTGTCAAGTTTTTTTTTTCACATTTGCGCTCGTTGTCAAGTCGTTATATAGCTTAGATTAAGCTTACCTGTCAGGTTTATAAATGATTTTAAAAAGTTAAAAATGTCCATAGTTTTGACGTTAGCTACATTAGCTTGCAACGCAGAACATTTCTCTTCTGCTCCAGCGTGTGAATTGACTGGAGTCATTTCGATGGAATATTGAAGTCCATTGAATTTATGCCAAGTTCTTCCTTCAGCAGAAACAGTCAAACACAGCATAACAAACAAAGCTAGCAACTCCATGTTTAATTCATCAACAATCCTAGTTTAACATATGTACCCATAAAGGATTCATTACAGTGGAATCATTTATAAAGTATGTGCTAACTTTTTAAACAGACGCACGCTTTTAAATGGCATTCATCAAGAACGTAAATACTCAACAAATTGTATATCGTAAGTATATTTTGCCGACCTCTGATGCTGAACTTCCAGAAAAACCCTTGTAGTAATTACTATTAATAGCGCTGGTTTCAACAGCATGCAGCTACATGTGGATGGCTTACACTTTCTAACAATTTGACTAAAACGCTTAAACCATTTTACAAGTTTTCTAGGAATTAGGTAAATACTAACTGAGGCTTTTCAGCACATACAACATTTGTATAAAACAGAAAGACGGACTTGTTTGTCTTCTTAAACATTATTTTACTTGCATTCTGGAGTGTACCCTGTCTACATACCTAATATTATAAAGAAAATGAAAAACAATGGCTTCACACACACAAACTGCAACCAGGAAGTTCTATATATATATATATGACGTCTCAGTCGTTCCTGATCATCGCGTAAAAGAAATTGATTGTTCGTGAAAGAAAAGTGAAATCAAGTTAACAGCTTTACACATGTTGTTTGAGGTCGCACTGGTGCTTTTACATTTCGGTTTTTAGTTGTTGTTGGTTTTTCAACTTTGTTTGGCGAAGTGACAATACTATGTATAAGACAACATGGACATTAAATTTGTGAATTATTTGTTTGCTATATTATCTCAGTCCTATGCCACAAATTCATGTTCGCTTTTGTTCTGAAAGTATAACCTGATATGCTCTTTGACTGCAATGAATAAACAATCGACCATCTGAAGCTTTTTCCTGATGCACATAAACTGTAACCCGGAAGTTTTATTGAGACGTCATTTTACTTTCACATCTTGTCATCATGTGGAGAGAATTGATTTCTTTTTGGCAAAAGTAAATTCGATTTTGTTATTCTGACCTATACGATCCTATATATACCACTAAACCTGTAAGTAGTGTAAGAATCGCAGAACGTGAACAAAACTTTTACTACGTTCGTAAAAAGAACATGCATATAGGTAAACTCCAATCACTGTACATTTTTTATGCCAATGGGGGGGGGGCAAATGATTTTAGGTTTAAATCCAAGAAAAAACGTTGCACTTCTGTTTACAATTCAAGTATCTAAAGAACAATTCTACGTTGTATGTTTCAGGTATGCTTATTTACCTCAATACCGACAACTAGCTAGAATGTGAAAGCATTGAAAGCAGTTTCTAAAGACTGGTACGTACTTAATGTGCTTATTCGTATTTTCATTTGTTTGTTTGTTAGATTTGGACAAAGTATTAATACTGTGGGTTATTAACGCACGAGTTTATACTCCCATGAAGTACAACACATCAAACAGCTGGTATGGGGGGGGGGGCTTGTAATTGTAACGTGGTTGGTTGTACGGAGATGTTGACATAGGTTGGTGGGTTGTTGTCTGTTTCTTCATTTAGTTGAAGGGGGGGGGGATAAACAAGTAAGGAGTATAACCCATACTCCTTAAAATTGTTGCGTTTTATAGCCCGGTGCGCCTTATGTATGAACAAAAAACTAATCAAAGCAATTTATTGACAGTGCGCTTTATAATCGGGTGCGCTGTATGGTCCGTAAAATACGGTACTGTGTTTTTCATAACGCTTGATAACACGAGTTTATACTCCCATGAAGTACAACACATCAAACAGCTGGTATGCCAGGCTATTAATGAGATCATTGGTTTGGGTCTGGTAANCTTTGGTTAATAGGTTGGGTGTTGGTAATAGTTCATCTTCAGGTTGTTATCTTGTGGAAAGTGTACTGTGTTATTGATCAAGGTTGTTTTAGATTTTAACTCAAAATGTGTTACATCAGCGGTCCGCAGTAGAAAAAAGGTTGCCGACCCCTGTGTTACATCATCGTTTCAAAAACAAACAAAATATTACAATCATATTTAAATTTTTAACATGAATAAAAGGCCATTTGCAGTGACATATAAACAAAGCTATTGCAAAAAAAATTAAACAGAGTTGCAATGCGCTGTATCTAAAATTAATTAGGATCAATTGTTATGTAATCAGGACGTCGATCTTGGCTGACACAATACGGGAATCCGATTCGTCATTAANTAGGGATTGACGTCATCAGCTTGTAATTGTAACGTGGTTGGTTGTACGGAGATGTTGACATAGGTTGGTGGGTTGTTGTCTGTTTCTTCATTTAGTTGAATTCCATCTGTTTGAAACAATTTTGCAATTAATAGTATTTTATACCTGAATAAAAAAGATCGCGTTTACATGTAAGATGGAAAAACAAACTGATCGAAAAAAGGAAATAATTGTCGTAATGTGAAACATTTCTAATTACAGACAGATTGTAAAAAGTAAAAATATGCAATCATGACCTTGTTGATGGTTGACGCAATAAGGGCTGATGTCATCAGCTAGTTGCTGTTCCACTGAAACTTGTAAGGATTTGTTTGGTGGGTTCGTGTGTTTTTCTATCATCCGACGATTTCCAACTTTCGAAACAAACGCAGTTTAAAAAAACTCCGACGATAGAATGTCTCAATATAGTAACGTGTAAACAAAAAACAAAAAGCAATTTATGTTTACATTGATTTCGAGCAGGGGTTGTGCGTAAACAAAAAAAGGGGGGGGGGATTGCATTTTAATGAGCCAAACTCGGCAACTGTTTATTTTTGTTCTACAACTCACGTAGCGCACGTTGCGCTCTCATTGCTTTGGGGGGGGGGTGAAACAAACGCTTTAAAAAAAAACTCCGACAATAGAATGTCTCAAGATAGTAACGTGTAAACAAAAACAAAAAGCAGTTTATGTTTACATTGATTTCGAGCAGGGGTTGTGCGTAAACAAAAAAATGAATGATTGTCAGCACTGCATTGAAACAGTTTAGTGGGCTTTACTGTAACTCCGGTTCAAACGAAAGTACTCACTCATGTTAACGTATTCAGGTTCATCTGCATTTCTTGCTGAAATCTCATTTCTGCAAAACAATTAAATTCTGTTTCAATAACGTTAATTAAAGGGGGGGGGGGTGCTTTGTTTAGTATGGCATTTTAATGCTATGCTTTAAACACATGGAAATCAGTTATACTTTTGCTGAACATTTGTGCATCATGGATCGGTTTGCAGTCGTATACAATGGATCTTATTACCTCTTTTTACGTTTCCACAAAATCACCATGACTATACAGATTATGAAAACCAGGCTCCCACATATTGCTGAAGATATGATGGTGATATTCATGTTAACCTTTTTTCCAACTGTTGAACCTAAGTGCGTTTTTCACAATAAAAAATCAGTTCTTTTTGAAATAAAATAATGTTATTATTATCGGTAGCAAAAAAATTATGTTCATTAAAAACTCAAAAGTTATTTGCAGGTTAAAAATCTGTGAAATGGTTTTATGTACTTAATGTTACTAGGAACTAAACTAGAAACCAGCCATTGTTAAAACTGGTAAGTATTAAAACTCTCGCAATAAGTAAAACTTACCCCTGTTAAGTATTTTGTCAATGACGCAAATGGAACCCAAAGTTTAAATTTCGACAAGATAAATATGCCAGTTTATCGAAGCCTTAGACCACGTGAAAAACGAAAAATTTTTTTTTTTGTAAATGGAAAGTATATTTTCTCTTATGGGATGTTTACAATCGTCTGTTTAGCTACCAAACAACACCACTGACATGATCTAAAACATTATATGTTGTTCACAAGTTCGACGTTTTGTGGTTCAAGACATGAAACGTTACCTAAAAGTGTGTTGTGGATTGCAGAACTTGACTCGGTGGTTTGGGCTGATTCCGTTTCAACTGGCAATTTTAGAATTGGGATTGAAGCAATTGGTTTGTGTTCATTTGCTGTCTCTCCGGTGCTTTGTGTAATTGGTTTGGTTGTGGTGGTTGTAGTGGTTGGTTTGGGTGTGGTGTTTCCAGGAGTAGTTCTTGTTTTAGTGGCAGTTTCTTAAACGACAAAACAGGATCATTATATCCGTTCTGATTAAAATATGGCAATGAGCATATTTAATTACTTTAATCTTATTTAAACTCAGATAAATACAATAAGATTAAGATAATAGCTATTATTTAAGCTTACATTTACTTTTTAATGCCTTATTTGTCTTGGAATCTGTGTCACATAGCAGCTAAGGTTAAAGCCCTGGTGCGTATGTTTTGCAACAAAGTTCAGACATATATGCACGCAGATAAACGGTACTGAACATTCGCGATAAATCCAGTTATCTAAAGTAAAGAAAAGCGCTTCTCAGTCGTAATACATACGTGTAAATTTCCTTTGACAAATGGAATTGGCTATGGAATCACATGTCACGTCTCTGAACTTGAACTTTCGATCGTAAGAAAATGCATCGCCCATCGTCACACAATTCTCATTTCCATTTTGATTATTCGGTTGGGGGGGGGGGGGGGGGGGGGGGGGGGGGGGGGGGGGGGGGGGGGGGGGGGGGAATTTGCATACGGAAATAGTTTGGGCTGCCGAAAGCTGGGCAGTTAAGTTATGAAGCGTAAACGAAATCCTTCATACATAGCATGAACAAAATCATATACGTATACATATTATACATGTAGCACATATATCCATCACATAGCAAACTAACAAAATCTGAAAAATACGTGATCAGAAATAAATGTTAAATTATAAAACATGTTTACTACATTACAATACAACTCGTATGTTCCATAACAATATAATATAATCGCGTGAAATACATGCATATAGATAGATAAACACCTAAACATATACAGAACACATGTAGCAAATACAAAAATTTGGTAGTCATCCACAATCTTATTTGTTGTCAGCGGTTTCAGACTTCATCAAGTTTAAAATCTTTTAAAATATTCAAATGAGCAAACAAATCAGAGCCAGTATATTTGTGTAAAACATAACGACGTTTCGACAAGTGCTAGTGTCATCATCAGGTCATAAGAATCAAAACCACATAGTGTACCTACATTCAAATGAAGAATGTTAAAAAACGCCTTCGTGAATTTCGGGCTGGATGAGAAACTGCTTGTATGGGGAAATAAATAAAGGACAGTTTAATGCAAAATGGCTATGAGACATTTAAGAGTATGTGCAGTATAAAAATCCATCAATATAGAAGTGTGACGCATCAAGAGCAGAAAAACAATCAAAGACGAAACTGCGACGTGATATACTCATGGCACAGACAGGTGGTCTGAGACACAAAAAGTAGATGCTAAAAATAACAAATACAACTTTTCAAAAAAGGGAACAATCAAGTTTTTCACTCAATAAAAGTGTTCGTCAAAACTTTCGAAAGGTAACAAAGTACAAATTGTCAACACCAAAAGAGGAGTCATACAGGCACAAAAATCCACTTTAAAAATAGAAGTCAATTCAACTTCCTAAATAGAACTTTGCACACATCTTGACAAAATAGAGTACGTGTATAGTTTATTTTATCGTATTTCATAAACCAGTGGCTCCTAACCTTTATTACCCTTTGAAAGGGTAATAAACCAATGGTTTCTAACCATTATTACTCCCTTTAAAATTTTGTTAAATTTCTTAGGACGCCTTGTCTGCAATAAATGATAGAAATAAACGAATTGTCTGCTACATATTTGCGTTGTTGTGATTCATAATAATTTGTACGGAATACTGAAAGTTAAACAAATTGGTTCATATATTTAGACATGTTTATTTACACCCAAAATGCTCAAAACATTGGGGGGGGGGAAAAACACATTACAATTTAAGACCTCGGAAAATTTGTACGAACTTGCGGCAAGAGACAAGATTAAAGCCGGCGAAATATACGGCAATTGTTTTGGGCTGCCTAAAGCAAGGCAGTTAAGTTATAAATTAGATGTAATTGAAATACCTCATACTAGCATAAAAAAATAAAAAAATTCCCCAACGTATGCATTTTATAAATGGTTAGCAAACTATAACTAGAATAAAATCGGAAACATACATGATCTGATAAAAATTGTTAATTTAAGCAATTACAAAACAAATCTAACATTGTATAACAATAAACGTATGAAAGACATGCATATACATAAATAAATTCTTAAACATATAAGTTTTTTGACTTGGTGCTTTCGCATATACAGAACACATTTGGCAAACAAAAAACTTGCAGTTATATACAATCTTATTTGTCGATAATTTAAGTTAAAAATCTGTTTAAATATTCAGATGAGGAATTTGTTAAAAAAAGCACTTTCGTGAATTTCGGAATGGATAAGAAACCAGTCATATGGGAAAATAAATAAAGGACAGTTTAATGCAAATAGGTTATATTAAGAGTATGTGCGTTAAAAATACCCATCGATAAAGAAGTGTGACGCATCAAGAGCAGAAAAACAATGAAATACGAAAGGGGGGGGGGAACAGTTTAATTCAAATAGGTTATATTAAGAGTATGTGCGCTAAAAACACCCATTAATAAAGAAGTGTGACGCATCAAGAGCAGAAAAACAATGAAATACGAAACTGCGACGTGATTTACTCATAGCACAGATAATGGACACATGGTCTGAGTCACAAAAAGTAGATTCTAAACATAACAAATAATACTTTTCAAAAAAAGGAACAATCAAGTTTTTCAGTCAAGAAAAATGCACTTCAAATCTTTCGAAAGTTGCCAAATGAGGGGCACACACAAACAATACGCTTTGAAAATAGAAGCCAATTCAACTTCCCGAAATAAAACTTAAATCTTGAAATCTTGACAAGAGGAAGTACTTAAAGTTTATTTTGTGGTATTTCATAAATCAGTGGCGCTTAGCCTTTTTTGCCCTTGTACCTTCAAATTTTAAATTTCTTTTGACGCCTTGTCAGCAATAAATGGCAGAAATAAACGATTGCCTTCACATATTTAGCGGCGTTGTTGTGAGCAATTATTTGTACGGTATACTGCAAGTTTACACTAATGAGTCCACATATTCAGACATGTTTTTATACCCTAAGTGCTCAAAACATTATAGGGGTTATCGCTCTCACGGGGGGGGGGTGTATACATCATGACTATCCTGTGACTTATGAGGGGTGCTGTATATTTCTGCTGCTACTGTTACAAGGTGAGATGGGGGGGGGGAGGACGCTTTGTCTGCAATAAATGACAGAAATAAACGATTGCTTGCACATATTTATCGCCGTTGTTGTGAGTTATTATTTGTACGGTATACTGCAAGTTTACACAAATGAGTCCAGATATTTAGACATGTTTATTTACACTCTAAGTGCTCAAAACATTATATGGGTTATCGCTCTCACTCTGTCCAATGTTAAGGTGCCCGGGGGGGGGGGATATGGGTTATCGCTCTTACTCTGCCCAATGTTAAGGTGCCCGTATGCATTAGCAATGTCTCCAGTATTTTCCAGTTCATCCTGGGCTTTGGGTTGTCTGTTATCCCGCGTAAGACGGTTGTATACATCATGACTATCCTGTGAGTGACGAGGGGTGCTGTATATTTCCGCGGCTGCTGTTACAAGGTGAGATTGGTCGGCATTAGTTGCTTGTTGTTTCTTGCTTACCACACTGTACATATCATTTTTGGCCGGGGTCACATCAGAAGCCAGAGAATATGGGTCGTTTTGTTTCTCCAGTGATTGATCGGCATTTGTTGCTTGCTTTTTCTTATTTACCACAGTGTACATATCATTTTTGGCCGGTGTCACATCAGAAGCCAGAGAATATGGGTCGTTTTGTTTCTCCAATGATTGGTCGACGTTTGTTTCGACTGCTGCTTTGTTGGCTGCTGTTAAATCGGAAGCCATCGAATATGGATTGTTTTCTTGTNTAAAAATAAAGAAGGTACATAATGAGAAATATTTGTTGCCAAAATGGCCGAAAGAGTAGAAAAAGTCCAGACCACTTGTGTTTTCCTAAACTCGAAACTATGAAGGCAATGCCTCAGATTTAAACTAAATGATTAATAGATTTAAAGGTAAAGTCAACTACTTGTACCCTCAGTAAGGATCCAATAGATTTTAATAAGACATTAAACAGACAGCAGACGCATTGCGAGCATAAAACAATTGTTTGTTGCCGCCCACCAAAAAATATGAATATAATACCAAACAAACACGGCACATTGCTTAACGAGTTACATGGTATTGTTACACACATTGTTTTGAGCAAACTAAACATTACATCGGTCTTTTGTCACGTGTGTCATTAGTTATATTGTTTTGTTCACCTTACCTGTTTCGAAAACGTTTCCCCTTTCATTAAGTTCTGTAGGTTGCCGTAAACTGCAATAACAATCAAGTATTTTTATCTTTCGAAAGGTAAAAAGGCAACAAGCAGTTGATTCACAGTTAAAACGGTCTCGAAAATGTGTAACTCGAAAGTAGGCTAGAAGCTTGAAACCGTTCTGAACCCCAATTAACAACAAAGCCTAACTTTGGGACAAAAGTCAAATCTACCAAAGTACAAATAGTGGCCTAAATGTTCCCGAGTTTTAAGTCAGGCTCAAAGCAATCCAGTTTTATTCAAATCTAAGGCCAAAACCCCAATCTTATACGATCGGAATGACTAAAAACTTTGTGTTGATTGAATAATAATGCTGCCTTTATTCATTCTGTGAGGCGTTGTACAATTTAGTTTGGTCAGTTCAACAGAACATTGTACACTTAGGATGCCTAACAAGAAATTATGCGAATTACCGTTTTTTACGTCTTTTTGACACCACGAAGGCTATGACGATGCATATTACGATGATTATGACGCAACTGCCCACAGCTGAAACAGCGATGATGATTGTGAAGTTCGATTCAGTGGTGGATCCTGAAAATTTGCAAGGGCATTAAACTACTTAACCGCAGCAATTCAACCAATAGACAGACCAATAAAAATATAAATTGACTAGCTATTGGGCTTAAATTTGTTTATTGTTATATGACTCAAATGATGTCATAATTCGGTTTGTGTTGCTCATAAATCCCACGTGCATGGTTTAGGCCAGGGGTGCACAACCTGCGGCCGTACGGCCAAATGCGGCCGCCGGGGGGGGGGGGCAATTCAACCAATAGACAGGCCAATGACAATATAAATAGACTAGCTATTGAGCTCAAATTTGTTTATTGTCATAGGACTCAAATGATGTCATAATTCCGTTTGTGTTGCTCACAAATCCCACGTGTATGGTTTAGTCCAGGGGTGCACAACCTGCGGCCGTCGAGACGAGTTTGTGCGGCCGTGAACATGTTTAATAAAATATGTGTACGCGGGGACATGACGTAAACAATACTCTTTTACTAAATATTTTGATTTTAAAACTGCCCTAAACAAATTTTTTGGTGCTTGAATAAGTATTATAAACCTAGTAGCCATATGCGTCAGACTTTTGTACGCCTATTGTGTGGAAACAATGCGAAAAATAGCTGGTCGCGCCATAATATAACACCATTGATTTTACTTTATCGCATAGCAGACGTGCCTTTTACACAACCCTTTTAATGGAGGTCTTAGAAGGTCAGACCACCCCTTTAAGTCAGTGGTTCTCAAACCTTTTTGACCTAATTCTGAGTTTTGTAAACATCTCAAGACCCAAGCCTCAAACATCAAAAAAATGTATTTGTTCTGATATGCATGAAAAAAGACGCAGACAGCCAGTTGTAGTACACAGTACTACAAAACAATTATTTATTATAACAAATGGTTGATTTATTTTAGCGTGTTTGATGAAATTGAAATTTTTCCTTTATAAATTTTCAATGCACGGCTCTATTTTTCATTCAAGAGACCACTTGATATTTTATGTTCAGTAAAAGGCCTGTGATTCGACTTTTAACTGTGCTGTTCGTAAACGAGGCGGACTGCAATTTTGAGGCCACGTCGTCGCCGCATAGGAGGCTGCCCATGTCAAAATGGCTGCATGCTTAACGAGGTCGATTCGTTCGACAACACCGCATAACACAACACACATTGTGACTTTGCAGAAGTGAATCCCAAATCTAAAAATGTTTTCTTGAACCAATGCTCATCTTTAAACGCTAACTGTTACATCTCCAAGTTCAGTTTCGCATGATTAACTTGTCCTATTATTCCCCGTGCTACGACGTTTCAATCGCCATTTGCCTAACAGTAAAGTTGGAAGCCTGTTGTCGTCTGTATGTGATAATGATTGGTTAATTTTACTGTACAACGTGGTCGAGTGAGGTGACTTTATTTCTACCTTAGGTAAATTCGTTTGTGTTTACTTAATGCAGTAATAGTTCGTTCAGAATTGAATCCCTATAGCGCGACCCATTTTTCGACCCTGCGCGACCCATGTTTGTGTCGCGACCCATACTTTGAGAACCACTGCTTTAAGTTGTAGAGCCTTCCTTTAATTAAGCAAAACGATTGTCCTGAAAAGCCTTGTCTATACATTTTGCAAACCAAATAAAATTAGACCTTAATCCTGTATCTCGTCTGGAAAAGTTTAGGAACAATGCATTATTATAAGTTTGGAATCCTTAGTTTAAATCGTGACAAGCATAATACGAAAAAACANCTGGAAAAGTTTAGGAACAATGCATTATTATAAGTTTGGAATCCTTAGTTTAAATCGTGACAAGCATAATACGAAAAAACAAGA
>QLIY01003438.1:0-12201 GCA_003260075.1 Phallusia mammillata | reverse complement strand
ATCTGTTGGTGTGTAGGGTGGTGTTCCTGGGTAAAAAGTTCCATCAGCGATAGCTGGAGGGTCATCACATTCTAAAAAAGAAACAGATTTTAGGTCAAACAAACAACAAACATGAATTGGAAAAACTATTTTTTTGAATTTTCCAACTCTTTTTCTTACTGAGACTGAGAGCACTGAAAAACTATAGGTTTCAGTTGACATTCGTAAATTCGGAAGAGCAAAATCAGTTTAACATAAAACACATGTTCAAGGCAATAGGTTAAGATGATACAGGAGATGCAAACCAACAAAGTAAATAACATTCTTCTAATTTTTGAAGTTTTGTTTTGTTTGAAGAACTGCAGAAGCCTGATCCCCCCCCCCCCCCCCCCCCCCCCCCCCCCCCCCCCCCCCCCCCCCCCCCCCCCCCCCCCCCCCTTTCTGCAAGCAGAAACTCATGGGTCCCCACACATGCAAAGTTGCAGAAAATGCATTTCAAGAGATAACCATGTGAACGTTTATTGTTGTAAGGTAAATTGCAGTGATCGGCACTGGACTTACCCCCCCCCCTATGCTTATTTTATATTGGGTCCCATACCATCTACCGTCTTTTATAACCTTAGTTGTTTCTGCAAGCACAAACTGATGGGACCCCACACATGCAAAGTTGTAGAAAATGCATTTCAAGAGATAACCATGTGAACGTTTAGTGTTGTAAGGTAAATTGCAGTGATCAGCACTGGACTTCCCCCCCCCCAACGTTCCTTTTCAAAGAAACGAAGGAGTAAGTAGTGGCATAAAGGGGTAAAACAAAAAATAAATAGAAAATTCTACAAGCTGTCTGGTTTTCATTCAATCCGAGCATTGTGAAAAGGGTCACCCATTTTAGAAATTAGTTGGTTAAGTTGTGGTGCTAAAAAGCAAAACATAACATTTGAGGACTTAGTATGTTTAATAAACTTTGCAAAATTTCATATAATTAGGACGTTTTTTAAAAGTGCATTTATTTTAGGGGGCTAGTTGAGTAAATGTTGGGGCTACAAGGTAAAACACATCAATTGAAACCTACAAATAGCATAGTCCACATAATCCCCAAATTTTATCCACTCCCAACACTGTTTAAAAAACTGGCCCATTTTAGGGGCTAGTAGGGTAACTGATGTGTTCGACACCAAACTAAAAAAATAGGAAACCTCAATGACTCAATCAATAGTACTGCAAAGTTTTAGCCAAATCCGCCAATGTTTACAATGTCGACCACTAGAAGTGTTTTGAGCAACAACCAACAAGAAGTGTTTTGTTTTAATGTTTCTGATGTCATACGTCCGTCATAGGGCAACAACCCCCTAACTGCCATGGCACAAAAACATTCACCAAGCTCCCCCCCCCCAGCAACAACCAACAAGAAGTGTTTTGTTTTAATGTTTCTGATGTCATAGGGCAACAACCCCCTCACTGCCATGGCACAAAAACATTCACCAAGCCGTCCACAAAGTCACAAACGAGTAACATACAACTGCTTGCCCTTGTAACACTATTGAGCAACAGAAATCTTTCATTTGTGGTGTCCAGTAACATACAAATACGTTTTACACTTTGGGGGCTTGTGGGGTAAATGTTAGGGCTAAAGGGTTAAACACAACAATTGACAACTATAAATGGCATACTCTACAAGCTATCAAAATTTCAGCCAATTCTGATTTCAGCCAATTCATTGTTTACAAACTCACCCATTTTAGGGGGCTAGCCAGGTAAATACTAGGGTTTCAACTCACCCATTTTAGGGGGCTAGCGGGGTAAATACTGGGGTTATCAGGGAAAAACAAAGTGGGATGCACATCTACATAACTATATCTACCATCTGTGTAATTTTCAGCCAAATCCATCAAACGTTTGATGGAAAAACGAGTTGGACAAACTTTGGAAAGAAAATAATCCATTTTAGGGGGCTAGCGGGGTAAATACTGGAGTTATCAACAAAAACAAAGTGGGATCCTCATCTACATAACTATATCTACCATCTGTGTAAATTTCAGCCAAGTCTATCAAACATTTGATGGAAAAAGAGTCAGACAAACTTTGGGAAGAAAAAAAAGAAGAAAAAAAGAAAAAAGAAAAAAACAAACAATTTGAGTAAAGTCAATATGTGTCTCCTTCAAGGAAGGGGACCCATAATAATACAAAATCCAGAGTAGAATAAAAAAACAAATCCAGAAAAGGCCTTTCATTATATTGATTTAATTAATTTATTTTAACAATTTCTTGGGAAAAGTCCAGCAGGAATCAGTGATTAAGGTTTTTTTTTCTGAAAAGAAAATGTTTCTCAGCAAATTTTCAGTAATACATGAAAAAAGAAATAAAGTAAGGATAAACAAAACCATCATTGGGTGAAACATATTGTTACATTGCTACATTCTAAACAAGAAGAGTCAACCTTTACTATTCAAAGATCCATTTGGACCAGTTTCGCTTGGAAAAAAATACTGGAAGCCACAAAAATGTTTTGCAATTAGAAATGAAAAGCAAGGTTTTAATGACAATCAAATTTTTGTTGTTAGCTTGTTTGTCAATACATATTGTGCACACTAGTAAACCAGTCTTGTCAGCAGCGAAATTAAATGAATCTCCCCACGTAGATATGAATGTTCTGTTTTCTACAAATTGGGGTGCTTCAAAGTGATCAAAGAGCCGCATATAAAAATTGTTTAAAGAAATAAATGAATCCAGTGATCAACAAGTCACAGGTTGTTGACTCCTGTTCTAAACCAATCTTGTTTCTTTAACTTTTCTAAAATGTTTACCTATCAAAATGCAGGTTGGACAAGAACTCCATCTTCCATTTACCCCACATCTAATTACATTAGGTCCCTGAAGTGAATGTGTACTACTATCAGTGCAACTGTATGTAATGGTATCTGTTGGTGTGTAGGGTGGTGTTCCTGGGGTGAAAGTTCCATCAGCAATAGTTGGAGGGTCATCACATTCTGTAAAAGAATCAGATTTCAAATTAAACAAACCGCAAACACCAATTTGGGAAAACATAAATTTTGGAAAACTTTTGTCAAAAAAATATTTTCTTAATGAGACGGAGAGCTCTGTAAAACTGTTCGGTTCAGTTAACATTTGAAAATTCGGTAGAGCACTACAGCAAAGATAGTTTAGCATAAAACAGATATTCGAATATATAGGTTGAGATCTCATAGGAGATGCAACACTAACAAAATAAACAACATTCTTTGCCCCCCCCCCTCATCACATTCTAAAAAAGAATCAGATTTAAGTCAAAGAAACATAAACAAGACCATGATTGGGTAAAATATATTATTACATTGCTACATTCTAAATCAGAATCGCTGCCCTGTACTATTCAAACATCCATTTGAAATATTGTCTTAATGAGACGGAGCTCTGTAAAACTACAAGGTTCAGTTAACAATTGAAAAATCGGTAGACACAACAACAAAGATAGTTTAGCATAAAACACATATTCACCCCCCCCCCTAACATTTGAAAATTCGGTAGAGCACTACAGCAAAGATAGTTTAGCATCAAACAGATATTCGAATCAATAGGTTGAGATCTCATAGGAGATGCAACACTAACAAAGTAAGCAACATTCTTTTTACTTTTGGAAGTCTTGTTTAGTTTGAAAAATTGCAGAAGCCTGATTACATAAATAATACATAATCCAGAGAAAAACTGAAAAAAAGAATCTAGAAAGTGCCTTTCACAATATTGGCTCAATTTATCTCTTTAAATAATTTTCCTAGAAAGTGCCCTTCACAGTATTGGTTCAATTTATCTCTTCAAATAATTTTCTGGGTGCAAAGTCTAACAGGAATAATTTCTTTTCTTGTCAAAATAAAAACAAAAGTGTTTCATGGAATTGCAATTATCAGTGATGTAAGATTAAAGTAGAGGTAAATGAAGATAAATAGAACTAGAGGGGGTGGTTGAGCACTTATTACAACTGTACATACACTGTACCTTGTATAAAAGCTATTCATATTTTACATTTACTTGTTAGCATTATCGGGCATATTAAACATGCCTTTTTAGAGTTTTAGAGTTTCTGCATGCAAAAACACATGGGTCCCCACACATTGCAATGTAGGATAATCTTTAAAACTGGTTACCTGTATTTCCGATTTTGTATGTTTAAGTATTACCCCCCCCCCCCCCCCCCCCCCCCCCCCCCCCCCCCCCCCCCCCCCCCCCCCCCCCCCCCCCCCCCCCCCCCCCCCCCCCCCCCCCCCCCCCCCTCCGATTTTGTATGTTTAAGTATTATGCTTGTGAGCAAGCAGGTAAGGTACTCAGATAAAAAAATTACCAGAAGTTACTTGTATATGTCTTGTATGCTTTTTATAGGAATTAAATAAAAAAAAAATTGCCTTCTGAGTTGAGTTTATTTTCCCCCCCCCCTATGCTTGTGAGCAAGCAGGTAAAGTACTCAGATAAAAAAATTACCAGAAGTTACTTGTATATGTCTGGTATGCTTTTTATAGGAATTAAATAAAAAAAAATTTTGCCTTCTGAGTTGAGTTTATTTCGCCGGGCAACATAGTAGCAGCACAATTGCGCTAAAATATTTACCAAGCCGGAATAGCTGTGCAGCGTTCAGACTTAAAAGCATGAAAAATTTGAGGGCGCAAATGGTGGATAGATGGTAGAGGAGCTGCAGCTACACCGTTACTACAAGCGTGGTGTGACATGGACATACATTGGAGGGTGAAGTTGGCACATTTGGACATGACTTGGGGGCTACGTTAGTGGAACCAGTCAAGCTCCTACAAGCTAACCACCCATGTTAGGATAGAGGGTGGGTTCAACAGGAAAAGAAACCACCAAAAGAAACCCTGTTGGATAGTTTCAAGCGCCAGAAGAAAGGGTTCAGCACAAGACCCCCCCCCCCCCAACCACCAAAAGAAACCCTGTTGGATAGTTTCAAGCGCCAGAAGAAAGAGTTCAGCACAAGACTCATTGCAATATTAAAAAATATGCAATTGTACTTCATTACACAAGAAAATGGCACATAAAACACAGATAAATAAATGAACAAATAAGAAAAGTACAAAAAAATGGGTTGTTGCATCTCAGGGAGGGGTTCAAAGTTTCAGGAGTTGGGCATGTTGTAGCCGGTTGCAGCTGCCTGCGGAAACATCTGCAGCAAATTATCTGCTCATGCAGTTACCAGACAATAGCATACTTGCAAGTCATCATGTTAGTTTACACAGTAAGCATGCAGTGTAAGATGAGTTTAAATAGATTTAATGTAAGGTAAATGGCAAATCATCACAACACACACTCACAAACAAACAAACATATGTTATCAAAAATGTTTCTTCTATAATTCATAGACACAAATAATCCAATGATCTCCCGTTGTCTCTGGTGAATAAATGGTTTGTTCTGTGGTGTTGACAACAGTGATTCTTAGACTGCGTTGCTGTGATTGAGAGTGGCCAGTCATGTGTCTGTCAAGCATTTCATACAATAAGTTAATTGGTATAGGGACATCCAGCCAGTCTATGCCCTGTTGCGAACCTGAAACTGCACGAATGATTTGCAATATTTCATCATCATGTAAGAATCGTGGTAAATCAGATGAACCTCCAAGTATACTATTGTAGTTGGTGATCTCCAAGTATACTATTGTAGTTGGTGGTCTGGTTGGGTAATCCCCCCCCCCAAATCCATGTTTCTGCAATAGATTTTTACAAAGTGGACCTCGTTTGACAGCAAGTTTTCATTAAAGTCACCAGTGACAATAACTTTGTTGATTCCAAGTTGCTTTGAAGATTTGTGTAAAAGTACTGACAAGCTTGAAATGTCATTGGAGGGAAGGCTGCCTGGTGGACAATAGACAACCCCCCCCCCGGTGTCCACAACATTTCCAGTAAACCAGTCTCCATCTTTATTCACATGGGTTGAAATTGCAGCACATTCAGCAATTTAACCACATGATGGACCCACTTACATGTTTTGTAATGTTGTGCTGTTGACATTATATTTATAGTTAATAAGCTTTTGTCTCAGTACATAAACATTTGGATTTCCGCCCCATAGATCAATGCCCTTTTTATTTGGGTGCCAGAGTCAGAGTGTGATGCAGCATATTCAGGGGATAAGAGATTAGCAGCTGTTAAGCTTTGTGGTAAGAGACATGTAGAACTTGGGTAGGTTGAGGTAATGGAAGTGGTATTATTAGAGAATTGAATTTTAGGGTTTGAATTTGTTGCTGGGTCAATGTTGTTCTGTTTTTCAAATAAGAGAGAACAGTCTTCGGAATGGCAAATTGCCAACATCACTGGATCGTGATAGCTGTAAAATGTTGATAAAACATCAGAATGGCAATAATCAATGTTCAAGGTATACATGTAATCCAATAGACTTCCAGATACAGTGGTTGCAGCAGTTATATGTTGTTACCCCCCCCCCACTATGTAGTCAGCGCAAATGTGCATAATTCTTACCAAACAAAGGACAACTGTGGCACAATAAAGTAGAAACATCAATAAGAGATCTCGATAAAATTCGCGCATGCACCAACGTAACAATAATAAAATTTGTTGCATAGAGTTGCACTACAAACAAATCAAACTCCACATTCGGCGATCAGCATCAACTTTTTNGAAATCCATGTTTCTGCAATAGATTTTTACAAAGTGGACCTCGTTTGACAGCAAGTTTTCATTAAAGTCACCAGTGACAATAACTTTGTTGATTCCAAGTTGCTTTGAAGATTTGTGTAAAAGTACTGACAAGCTTGAAATGTCATTGGAGGGAAGGCTGCTTGGTGGACAATAGACAACACAAAGTAGAATTGAAAAGTGACAAGCAGAAATTTGAAGGTAAAGTAACTCTAATGAGGATTGAACTTCAAATTCCTTCTCAAATGCAAATTTTTTGGACATAACCAGCTACACCTCTGCCTCTAGAGTTGGGTCTGCTGCATGTGTACAGTGTGTAGTTAGGCAGTTCAAAAGGCTGCAGATCCTCATTAGATCTAAACCATGTCTCAGTTAGACAAATTGCACCACAGTTTTGAAAAACTGCCCTGATTTTAAATGATCGAAAATGCTTTCGAAGGGACTGGGTATTATGTTGTATAACAGTGAGTGATTGTTTTCAGTTTCTTCAAACCATGTGGAAATGTTAGCTTTAGCCATGTTATCCAATGCAGTGCATGTATTTTCATTTGCATAAATGCTTTTCGGTTTAAAATCTGTGATGTATTTCATAGTGGTGACATGACTAAAAGCAACGTATCCCATACCCTGAGTGAAAATTTTGCCCATGTTCACAACAATGTTGACAGTTGACAACAGGTACTGATGATGAACGTATGTTTTTGTTCCTCGCTCCCCCCCCCCGTTTTCAGTTTCTTCAAACCATGTGGAAATGTTAGCTTTAGCCATGTTTTCCAGTGCAGTGCATGTATTTTCATTTGCATAAATGCTCTCCGGTTTAAAATCTGTGATGTATAGGCCTTTGATAGTGGTGACATGACTAAAAGCAACGTATCCCATACCCTGGGTGAAAATTTTGCCCATGTTCACAACAATGTTGACAGTTGACAACAGGTACTGATGACGAACGGATGTTTTTGTTCTTCGCCTTATCTGATGACTGATTTGAGGTTCTAATAAAACTGCACCTATGGAGAAATTGCCAGGATGCTGTAACTTTCTCTTTGTTGATCCTACTGCAAAGTTATCAAACAAGACTGCAATGTGGTCAGGAAGTTCATAGTGCTTCTGGCCATCAAGGATTTGCTCTACTGTACCCATTACTCCATTAACTAAACCATCTGCAACATCCACATTTGAAATGATCATAACTCGAGCTACAACAGCAACAGATATTTCATCTGGCAACGATGGATGATCCTTTTTACTGTGTTTCATGGAAAATTTACTTTCCCCCCCCCCACTAAACCATCTGCAACATCCACATTTGAAATGATCATAACTCGAGCTCCAACAGCAACAGATATTTCATCTGGCACTGATGGATGATCCTTTTTACTGTGTTTCATGGAAAATTTACTTCGGTAATGTTCGCCTTTGTTATTTTTTATTACATCTATAGCTTGCAGTACAGTAACTGGTGACTTCAATGTTGCAAGTATGTTTTGATTGTGGTCATCAACTTTAGCGTTTGTTCCATATAAATGCAGAGTGTCTCTAGGATAGTCAGGATGCCAGTCATTCAGTGGCACTTGCAGGGTGGTTTGATTGAAATAGGATCACACTTCTTTCTTATTCTCAATGTGTTTAGCAGTGCAGCGAAATACTCATCTTCTTTTTGTCGCATAATCTGGATAAGTTCAAAAACGTGAAACCGTGCCCAAAGATCAGGGCCAAGAGTGACGAGCTGTACTTGAGCAGTGAAGTGCCACATACTGGTGGGATCTGGAAGAAATCCCAAACTGCTAGGATGGAAATATTGCCAAATGTGGAATCTGGGTTGGCAGGTTTAAGAACTTGATTGAGGCGCTGGCTTATGTGGATCATAAGGTTCTGGTCCACTATTGAAACCTTTAAACATGGAAAAAGTACAAAAAACTATTTTTACTGTTGCAGTTAATATCACTTTCACTCTACCTCATCTATGACAAGAATTTTTAAATGAATTAGTTTTGAACGAAGCCCCCCCCCCAAAAGTACAAAAAACTATTTTTACTGTTGCAGTTAATATCACTTTCACCCTACCTCATCTATGACAAGAATTTTTAAATGAATTAGTTTTGCATCAAATCACGTGTTCAAATCACGTGGTCCTCTGTGGTCAATTTTTCCTCAGACAGTGGTGTGTATGTTTTCGGGTTTGATAATGTTTAATGCAGAATGAATGGTTGTTCAACCTACAAAGCATTTTGATAAATGTTTTTATGTGTACAACTTTTTATGTGGTGTTTTTAAATTGCAAGCACTAACCACCCCCCCCCCTATGTTTTCGGGTTTGATAATGTTTAATGCAGAATGAATGGTTGTTCAGTTGTATCATCAGGGTTGTCAGTAGTGGATGTTAGAATGTTGGTTGCCTCATGATGAATACATTTAACCAAAAGACTTTTACCAGTTCCAGCA
Organism: Phallusia mammillata; assembly: GCA_003260075.1. Classification (NCBI taxonomy): domain Eukaryota; kingdom Metazoa; phylum Chordata; class Ascidiacea; order Phlebobranchia; family Ascidiidae; genus Phallusia; species Phallusia mammillata. Next base: position 3,130 of record QLIY01003438.1, on the reverse strand, counting down.
ACAATTGAAATGTTTAGTGTGTTTATTTATATTGAGTAAACATACCAGCGCCACCGGTGACAAACAGGTGAAAAGGGTCTTTCTTTTGTCTATGTTTACTGCCAAGCACCATTTTACATAGTTGAATATTTAGATTTTTGTTTTAAGTCGTAGGCATCACTTGATGCAAGTTTGGTTTTACACAGTTGAAGGTCAAAATCCATGTCCCGCTTACCCCCCCCCCCATACCAGCGCCACCGGTGACAAACAGGTGAAAAGGGTCTTTCTTTCGTCTATGTTTACTGCCAAGCACCATTTTACATAGTTGAACATTTAGATTTTTGTTTTAAGTTGTAGGCATCACTTGATGGAAGTTTGGTTTTACACGGTTGAAGGTCAAAATCCATGTCCCGCTTGTTTGTTTCTTGATGTTTATCTGGTTTTACAGTTTCCAATGGAATCTCAATAGTCTCCAGTGGTTCAACATCTCCAACTTCTACTCCTTCTTTTTCTTCCAACCGTTGTTCCTCAGTCATGGGAGCAATTTAAGTCCAGGCATCCTCAAAAGATTTGTGAATCATCCGGTAGATTCCCATATATTCCCCCCCCCCACAAAAAAAGCAGAAGTATCATCAAAACTCAGATTTTAGGCAAGCAGCACTAAAGTCAAGCACTACAAGGTGGAAGGAAAGAAAAAAAAATACTCAGCAACATAAACCATTGTGTTAATATATTTCGTACACACAGCCATCTTCTTCCAAAACATGGTTGTTACATTTGTTACCAACAGTTTTTTTTTCAAACAAGTAAAAGTATCCAACAACAATAATTACAGCACTTCTTCACTTGTTAAATACTGCCTACTGGAAGTTAAGGTTGATGACAAAAAGTGGATTTGCTTCACTTGCAATAATTATTTGAAAAAAGGCCACAACACAAGGCTTTTGAGTTGTGACAATAGGTTTGCTGCCTGTCCTGAGTACATATTTTGGGGTCAGTACATCAACGATGTAACAACTGTTGCTTCATCCATGGCCATTACAATGAGAAAAAATACAACTACAATGCCCGATGGTAATACTATTACAAAGGATGTTTTGCTTGAAGGGGAATCTATAAAGAAGTTATTGAGAAAAGATAAAGCATGTAAGTCGCTAAAAAGTATTCGTGGTAGTCCGCCATATTGGGAAAAAACCTAAAAGATTTGTTTGCCATGCTTAGACAACTCGGCATTCCTACTTGGTTTTGCAGCTTTTTAGCAGCTGATAGGTGATGGCCAGAAATAATTGAGGCAATTTGCCTACCACGCAACAATTCCATACCTGTTCTGGACTGGAAAACATACTGCAAGCTTGTAGCAACCAACCCTGTTACAGCAGCACAAATGTTTGACCAACATGTTAACCACTTTCTTAAAGATATGATTATGTCTGACGCTCAACCAATCGGAGAGGTTGTATTTCTTTTACAGGACTGAATTTCAAATAAGTAGTATGAAATTTTATGATACCTTATAACACATACAATTAACATCAGTTTTTTAACTTCCCAAGTTGGCCCCACATTCATGCACTTTTCTGGGTAAAAGATGCACCACAGATTAAACTAAGTCCAAATGAAGAGGTTTACCAATTTATTGATAAATACATCACTTGCAAAATTCCTGATGCTTAAGAAGATCCAGAGTTGCATAAAATGGTAACAAAGCTGCAAACACATAGCAAAAAAAATTCCAAATCGTGCAAAAAAGGTGCAAAAGTTTGCAGGTCAATATGTTCAGCATTTATAAAGGTTTGTATTTCCAAAACTGTCTTACTAACTGGTAATCCATTTGCAGATTCAATTTTCCACGCCCAATTACTTCTGCTAGATTTGTGTCTGAATCTGTTTCAGATGAAACCAAAACCAAGAAAACTTTTACTGATTCAATGCAAATCTTGCAGACCATATGTAGTATGCTTGCTGGGGATTTGTCACCAGATAAGGATGCTGATGTACTGCTACAGGAAACATATATATCACATGTGCACACAGTTTAACAACAGAGAAACTACAAAACTCATCTTTACAGAATGCTGGGTTAACCTTCCCAGCACTGCATGGCACACAGCATAGTTGCTCAGCGCAGCACCATTATTTTAAAAATTGATCCAGATGAGTGTTGGGTGAATGCCTATAACCCACATCTGCTTCGTGTATGGAATGCAAACATAGATATTCAGTTTGTGCTTGACCCTTACAGCTGCATTATGTACCGTATATCGTATCATATGTGACAAAAGGTGAACGGGAATTGAGACATTTGATTAAGCAGGCACTGTAAGAAGCACAGGAGGGAAACTTGGATGCAGTGCATGAGCTTTGGCTGCTAGGCAATAAGTATCTTACTCATTGTGAGATAAGCCTAATGGAACCAGCCTACAGATGCATCAGTTTACCTATGAAATCATGTCCGAGAAGTGTTTTTTTATTCATTTCCAGTTCTGCCAAAAAGTGTCAGGTATATACACTTTTTAACAGCCTTATGTGTCCAGACTATTACAACAGATTAACAATATTTCTTTTTTTTGCAGAATGGGTTTGTCATTGCATGCTCTTAAATTATTGGATAAGGAAACAGATGACATTTGGGTCACAAATATTGTCAATAGATATTGTCACCGACCACAACACAAGGATTTTGAGTTTATGAGTCTTGCCCATTTTTCTTCTTGGTTTGTGTATGTAACATTTTCTAAGCAAAAGTCAAATGAGACCAATTTGTTTGATACCAATGTGACTCATTTTATACTGGGAATCAACATGGGATTAATAAAACAGCGCAAAAATCAGGCAGTGATTAGGTTTCCCAAATTTCGAAATGACAAAGATCCCGAGAACCACTATTATAACTTGTTGCAACTATACATGCCTCATCGTGAAGAAACATTACCTTCTGAATTCACATGTTATCAGGAACTTTACAATTGTGGCAAGGTCAAATTTCAAGACAAAATTCAACCAATTTCAAAAGTGGTTTCTACTGAAATGGTTAAATTCAACAAACTTGCTAATGTTGAAGATATATGGGAATCTCTCCTGGATGATTCACAAATCTTTTGAAGATGCCTGGACTTAAATTGCTCCCATGACTGAGGAACAACGGTTGGAA
>QLIY01003436.1:0-12226 GCA_003260075.1 Phallusia mammillata | reverse complement strand
ATGAAAAAGGACACAATTCTATGCGTTAAAAAAACATTTACTAATTTGCTTGAAAGTTTTATAGTGAAATATGTAATTATCGTAGTGCCTTGTAAAAGTGACCGCAAACGTGTACAGCATGCTCCAAACCTCGATAATCTTGGTCTGCGGTTTTCAGCGCCGCGCCCTATCTGGCACATCAAGCCCTTTCCAAACAGTGCGTATACATGGCGAAATGCGACGCCCAGCAAACTGTTACATACGAAAATCGTCGTTTACGCCAGACACTACCGTTGCAAATACTGCCGTCTCGCCCCCTCATCTGGCATTGTTGCACTAGCAAAATATATGCAATAATTTACATCTAATTTCATAGAATCGTGTTTGAAATTGCATGTTTGGGGTCAATACGTGCATTTAGCTGTTTTATGTGAAGGGGTATTCAAACACCAGTACGCAATACATATATACATTAAGGAACTGTCCACCTAATTAAGGTACTGTTAACCCTGGTGGGGACTCGCCAATCAATTCCTAACGTAAACACGTAAACCTGATTAATCTCTTGTAGCAACTGTAGTTTCCGTATCTATTCGCCAATTAGTACAGCATGCCGAAATTTTGCCAATCTTGACGTGGGCTCACTGCTGGACAATAACTACCGCTGCCTAACTCAAACAAACCTGTATGAACTAAATTTAAGCATCTAAATTCTAAACCTTTTATGTGTAAAAATTGTTAAAGCGCAAAATCGACGTCTCGTTTTGCGCTAGATTTTACAACGAATGTTACACATGACGCATCCATTGTGACAAACGTGAGTGCACCAGGCGAAGTGTCGCTAGCCTTTTTCTCCAATGTTATCGTGGATATCTGATCGACGTCACTGAGTAGTGAGTACACAAACACACACGTGGTTGCAGCGATCAGGGTGCTTTGAATTGAACGAAGATGACAATCTTAAAACAATTCCCAACAGTTTGGGTACGTAGCTGTTAGCGGACCTCTGCTAGCAAACTAAACCAAAATCTTCCACAATAAAAATTTAAGCAGAAGGGTAATTAACAGGAAATTTTAGGAGATGCATATGTTAAACCACATAAAAACATTCAACAATTATTTTCACGATGACAAAAAACTAATAATAATGGGACAATTCGGCATACCATGTACGTGATGCCAAAATCAAACTGCATTTTTTATCCCAAGCAAAAATTTAGAAAAATACAAACTCGCTACCAACGCACAAGGTCAGCAAATTCGTCAAACCACTTACTGCAGTATGGTCTGATAGTTTCACCACAACGGCTTCCGTTTGAAACAGCTGATCAGGCTGTGAACAAACTTTTAAGGCGTCACGAACGGCACAACTTTTAGCTTGTCGGCTTGCGTACACTTTCGTACGGAGCTAATGCCAATCCCATTCAGCAACAAACGCACAAATTTTAATGCGCTTGATGTGTTTAACACTGCTCTTTTAATTTATTCTTACTGGAATTTTATCAACCCGCTTGATAACATGCTTGTTGTGGAACCAACCATTAACAAAACAAATTGCTCACTTTAANTAAGAATAATGGGCCAATTCGGCATACCATATACATAATGCCTCAAAATCAAACTGCAACTTTTTTTATCTCAAGCAAACATTTAAAAAATACACTCGGTCACTAACGCACAAAGTCAACAATTCGCTAGCACACTCACTGCGGTTTGGTCTGATAGTTTCATACCACTACACGGATTTGGTTTGAAACAGCTGATTTGGCTGGCCCGGAAAGTCAACAAATTTTTGGCACTGTTTTGGCATGTCGGTTTGCGTACATTCCGTACGGAGCTAATGTCCATTCCATTCAGTAACAATCGTACAAATTTTAATGCATTTGTTGTGTTTAACACTGCTCTTTTGATTCACATATCACTGGAATTTTATCATGCCGCTTAATAACTGGCTCGTTGTGAAACCAACCAGTAACAAAACAATTGCTTCCTGCTCACTTCAAAAATACAGATTTCGTTAAATTGGGTTAATAAGCAGGGTGAAAGGTGCAACTTGCTTTCTGATGAATTAACTATAGACCGATAACTATAGACTGCCACCGAATAATTATTTTAAAAAAAATTACAATAATCATGCTGCATATTGAAACCTCATACTGAGTCGCTCATCACTGCCAGAGATTTGGGAATTTTACGTGGTGATATTGTGAACCATCGTAATCAATGAATTTCACCCAGAAGATTAAAAGGGACGCTTTCCTTGGTGTTAATTCAACGTTAAAAAATGTCCGTTGAGTACATGCTACATACACTGGCAATCTTCTTGTAAACGACCATCAGCAACTTACCTAACAATTGCGTTGCGATTGTACCCACAATACAACACAATAAACACAGTTGTTATATTGAAAGAGACCAGTAAAAACCAAGTTATTACGACAAATGACAAATCAAAACCAGAAATATCTTCACACAAATTCCAATCACTGATAGTTGATGGGCAATAACTTTCGGTGCCTAATTCAAACAAATCTGCCTGAACTCAATTAGATATCTGCATGTCAACAATTTTATTTGTAAAAACAACTGGCAAAGCTTCTATCCCTTCAGACTGGGCTACAGCTAAAGCCCTGCCTCGACCCGACCGTCGTTAGTTTGTAAGGACGCAAGAAACTCATTTACATACGTACGTCGCGACTTGGAAAAAAGGCACACCCGTGAACACTCACTGGTTGGACATCGACTGGGGACGCAAGAAGGCAAAGAATGGAATATCAGACGTTTTTCGTCTTAATGGAGCTGAGAGTGTAACTTCAAAATAATGCAAGAACTGAAGAGCAACACCTGACTTAAGGTCAGTTGTTCGGATAAAATCCCTAAAACGTAAGTCAGCAATTTAGTTCGTGTAAAATTTATCACTGCCAGCAAAAAAGTCTACGAACACAAAACCATCCACTTTGTATTTTCGCGGGCTTGCTTACACACGTGTGCGCCCCGACAGTTGTTGTATGGCGCTTCCTGTTTTTTCGCCTGACAATGCTATGTCATACAGTGTGCCTGCTGCACACGACCACTCCTTGGCGCGAAGTTTCGTTACTGTACCAATCAGGTCGAAAGACAAAACCGTGGTTCTCAATCGACCGCAGACGATATAACTATGCACCATGGTTCATAAATTCCTTAATCAAACAAAAAGTCAAGCTGCGATGTAGCACCAGGTAAACAATGTATTCATAGACGAATTAATGCGGGAAACAGTTAACGTCTGAGCTGCCCACTTATAGCTGTTGTTAAACTTTGCTTTTTGGGCAACTATACATACCAGGGTTAGGACTCAGCGGTACCGTTTTTTCCTGCTTTTAAATATACCAACTTAATGGCATGCCATAAATACACAAAATCGACGTCCTTGCAAATTTTAATGTGCTACAACGCGCAAGTAACAGTTGCAAAATACTTGTAAGGTGCGCTTAACAGGCCGTCAGTCTACAGTTGCGATCAATAGGCACATACAACGAATCATCGGCTACTATTCCTTGCGTAGAATCGACAAACACATATCCCCTTAAGTACGACAATGTACCCAACTGATCCAACAACTTAAATCGTAGAATACGTACTTTTTATTATATAACGTACGTTTTATTATGCGCGTTAAGTCAGAAGACATGCGACACATACCGACGGGAACAAAAACAACCGAAAGAACTTCTATTCCCACCGGTCGTCTTTGCCTCGCTGTAGTATTGCAGTTTGTGTTTGACTACTAATAGGGGGCGTGGGCAAACACTATACCTGCGTGTAATTTTATGGACTTAACTAACGACGAAATGCAGCTCTAAACAAATGAATTTTGATTCGTACTTGCGGCACAAACGAACTATCCTAAATCGTTAAATATATGTAATAAAGGTCAAGACACGCACCTCATAAAAAACGTGCCAAAACTTAACAGTTACTTCCACCTTTCTTGTTCACTAAATCAAAAGCTATAGGTCAAGCTGGTGCGTGTTTAACCTTTCCATGTTGTATTCTATGTTTAACCATTTTTTGTCTTTGCCCACAGTACAACAGACTAAATGCAGTTGTTCTTATGAAAGAGACCAGTAAAAACACAGTTATTGCGACAAATGACAAAGCGAAATCAAAAATATCTTCACACAATTTTAAAGCACCTTTGGTTGATGGGCAATAACTGACGATGCCCATTTCAAACAAATTTGCCTAAAGTCATTTCTGCACATAAACTCCAGACTATGGGGCCCAAACCTTGATCCGCACCTGACCGTCGTCAATTTTAACTGCCGCAAAACTCGTGTGTTCCAAGCATACGCCGCAACCAAAAGACGAAAAAGGCACGCCACGCATTACGGTCATCACGTGATGACTGCAATGCCGGTAGTGCAGACGTGAAGCCCTCAACTTAACAACAAGTGAAAACAATAAACAGACGCGCGAATTTGGGCTTTTGACTTTGCTCTCATTCTGCGCATTTTAAAACATAATCTTTCTAACTGCGCAACTCGTAAACGTCTTTTCGGCCTTATGTATAACACCGAGTTTTGTGATCCGTGATGTCGTCAATGAACTCGCACCTTTTTAGTGAAAAGTTTTATAGTGAAAATACTTTAATTATCATAGCACCTTATAAAAGTAACCGCAAATGTGTACAACACGCACAAAACCACGCTACTCTTGGTCCGGGCACGTTGCTGTTGTTGAATAATAACTGCCGGTTTCTAATTTCCCCCCCCCCCAACAAAGAATATGAGCCAATTCCAAAGCGGCCGTTAAACTTCTGCTCTCATTTCTGCGCAATTTAAAACATAATATTTCTAACTGCGCAAACTCGAAATCGTTCTCTTATGTATAACACCGAGTTTTGTGACCCATGATCTCTAGCCTAATGACACACACCGAAGACGTTGGGCGCGTGTCGTTGGTTTACCTTGTTTTGGGGGATTGGCACCCTAGTACTAATCAAACATTTCTTTGTTTGTTTTGTCACTTGCGGGAAATTTAAAACCACCTTGTCTTAATTCGGCCTAATGACCGATTAGGCTAAGAAAACTAGAGTAAATGCGCCTACACATTGAGAAAGGCTACGGTAAATTAACTATGGAACTGACCACCTGCCTGATATTGTCACTCTTTGTTAATTCTTAACATAGGTCACGTAAGCCTGAACAAGCTCTTGAAGCAATTGTAGTTTAGTTTCCATAAGTACTGCAACCTAGGCAACCTGAAAGGGTCTCGTTTACTTTCAACGACATCAACTAAGATTCAAAATAAACATATTTCTTCCCACGCGCATCGATGTCGTCAATAAACTCGCACCTTCTGCGAGCAATTTTTTCGCGTAAAACGAAAAGAGTTCGTTACTACAAGTTTTCCTTTTTTCGCTTCACCAGGGGTGCATGACAAATAACCCCCCCCCCTGTCTGGTGCGACAGCGATGCCGGTAACATGACAGTCAGCTCAGCAGATTAGCACTAAGCAGCTCTCAGAATTTACTACAAGTTTTCCTTTTTTCGCTTAACCAGGGGTGCATGACAAATATCCAACCAAAGGCAAGTTCATTATGTAAGGGGTTTGCAATACCTGTTTAGTCGACGCATATTAAATATTATTATTGATGTTGAAATAATGAAAAAGGACACAATTCTATGCGTTAAAAAAACATTTACTAATTTGGTTGAAAGTTTTATAGTGAAATACTTCAATTATCATAGCACCTTGTAAAAGTAACCGCAAATGTGTACAACACGCTCAAAATCTCGCTAATCTCGGTCTGGGCACGTTGTTGGAAAATAAATACCGCCCCCCCCCCCCTGACCGCAGACACCACCTTCTTTCGCAAAATCGCCGCCTCATTCTGGGGCAGCTTCACACATTAATTGCCGCTTGCATATGTTTTGAAACGGATAAAGGCACGCCCTAAGTTTTCAATACTTGGTAAAGTGGAAGTCTAAACAACGTCACTAACAACGGTACGTCATACAGTGCCTGTTGCACTAATTGATCACGTGTATCCTGTGGCATTGAGGAGCATGGAAAAATTATGAGTCCATTTTTTCTAAAGCTACGCCCTTTTCGCTTTTTCAGTTGAGAAAAAAAGTGTTTAAAGTAAAATTTAGGCCCCCCCCCCTTTACTGCAAAATTTAATTATCATAGCGCCTTGTTAAAGATAAATACCGGTGTCTAACTTAAACAAACCTGCCTGCTCTCGAAGCATATAAACGCTTTAATTAGTAACAACTGTTAAAGCTTGATCAATCCTGACCGCAGACACCACCTTCTTTCGCAAAATCGCCGCCTCATTCTGCGGCAGCTTCACAAATTAATTGCCGCTTGCATCCGTTTTGAAACAGAAAAAGGCACGCCCTAAGTTTTTTATGCTTGGTATAGTGGAAGTCTAAACAACGTCACTAACAACGGTACGTCATACAGCGCCTGTTGCACTAATTGATCATGTGTATCCTTTGGCATTGAGGAGCATGGAAAAATTATGAGTCCATTTTTTCTAAAGATACGCCCTTTTCGCTTTTTTAGTTGAGAAAAAAAGTGTTTAAAGTAAAATTTAGGTTGCTAAAAGCGACCATGAATTTCAAGATATTTAAAGTTGTGTGCAAAGTCAATTAAATGAAATAACGGTGTATCCATCCAGGCATGCCTTTATTGGGTATTTGATAGTAAAAAGGTGTAATAGACTTTGCTCGTTTAAAACCAAACTTGATGCTTGCTTAAAAGCCCGCCGGGGTGCTTCAAAACAACACGATTCAGTAACTTTGTTGTTTAACTGCCACCCTTCCCCCCCCCCTTTCAAGATATTTAAAGTTGTGTGCAAAGTCAATTAAATGAAATAACGATGTATCCATCCAGGCATGCCTTTATTGGGTATGTGATAGTAAAAAGGTGTAATAGACTTTCAAAACAACACGATTCAGTAACTTTGTTGTTTAACTGCCACCCTCACATAGCGGAGCTGGAAAAGCTAAAATAAATTACAAACGTCAACGATTCTTGAGTTACCTATTTTTTCGAGGATAAAATATTGATCAGTTTCGGCCAACAGAAACTTCGGTACATCACTAGTTGTAAGCATAACGTCCAACTCAGCTAATGTAGTGTGCCAAACAAACCTGCCTGAATTCGATTTAGGCATGAAAACACTTTAATTTGTAAAAACAACTGTTAAAGCTTGATCTGCCGCTGACAGCAGATAAATTCCACTTGCGCCAAATCGCAGCGTCTTGCCTGGCACGTGTCCTCAACCTATCTCACACAGCAAACCCCTTTTCCAAACGGTGCGTACACGCGGCGCGACGAACCCGGCCCGAAAAGCCCAGGATTACGGAAAACCCGGCCTGAAAAGCCCGGATTACGGAAAATCGTCGTTTACGCCAGACACAACCGTCAAAATACTGCCGTCTCGTCCCCTCATCTGGCATTGTTGCACTAGCAAAATATATGCAAAAATTTGTAACTAATTTCATAGAATCGTTTTTGAAACAGCTTGTTTGGAGTCAATACGCACGTTTAAGGGGTAATCAAACACCAGTAAACAAGACATATGACCACAAAAGGGTGTTTTTGCAACAACTAAACGTACATTTTTTTCCTACACTAATGCTGCTCTTTATATTTAATAGAAAACCCCCCCCCCCGCAAAATCGCAGCGTCTTGCCTGGCACGCGTCCTCAAAACAAATGCCACGGTATCAGTTCTGATTCAACGAAAAACGTCTGCTCCTGGTCTCCAAATGTTTAATATGTGCGATCGTCGGATGCCAGTGTACACAAAACGCTACGTCATACAGCGCGCCTGGTGCATCCAGCGTTGCAGAACTGGAAAAAAGCTTTGATGGAATTTCAGGAGTTCTTACGTCTTGAAGGAGCTGGAGAGTTTAACCAAGCAACAATGGAAATGGTGAAAAACTAAAACATGCCAACCCACATAAGGTCAGTTTTTAAAAAATCCATAAAACTTAAGTTAGCAACTTGACTTAGTAAAACCTTCCCACTATAAAGTAAAATTTAGGTTGCTAAAGACGACCAGTAAATTTAAAGATGTTATAACAAGTTGTGTACAAAGTCAATTTAAAGACATTAACGACATTTCCATCCAGGCAAGACCCAATACCACATACAACAAACCGATCAGAATTATTGCCACCCGAAAAGGCAACCACCCTTTAAGTTGAATTAAAGTGTGTTATTTAATCAAAGCAGCTTAAGTGTCATGCGAAAAAAAAACATACTTTGTAATTGCCATATGAACGTGCCTCGCAAACGCGTCTGCACAACAATATACAACATTACAAGTGGTATATCACTATGCCCATAACTACTAAATCTTTCTTCATGCAGTTTGCTGTTTATTATCAGGTAAGCTATATCCTTTTTACGCCGCTAGATTAACAACTAGATTAACAAACAAACTAGCGTAATTGCACCTGCATAATCAGAATTAGCTTGATCTGCCCCTGATNCAAACGCGTCTGCACAACAATATACAACATTACAAGTGGTATATCACTATGCCCATAACTACTAAATCTTTCTTCATGCAGTTTGCTGTTTATTATCAGGTAAGCTATATCCTTTTTACGCCGCTAGATTAACAACTAGATTAACAAACAAACTAGCGTAATTGCACCTGCATAATCAGAATTAGCTTGATCTGCCCCTGATCGTAGACAATTTATAGTTTCGCCAACCGCCGTCTCTTTTCGACCTAGCGTCCAAACTAAACCCTGCTCGCCGTTCGGGGCGTTCGTACAAAGAGCGACTTGAACGGTTCCCTTTCTGTTCACGCGAACGATGTGACGTTTTATGAGACGCAAACGTCGGCATGGTAAATAAAGGCGTTTCATCCGCTCATCCGGCATTGTTGCACTATCAATACATGTAAAGATTTGCAATTAATTTCATAGAATCGTGTTTGAATTAGCTTATTTTGGGTCAATACGCACGTTTAGCTGTTGCATGTAAAGAAGTAATCAAACACCAGTATCCATATAACCACCAAAAGTGTTTTTGCAACAAATAAACGTAAATTTGTTGCTAAAGTAATTCGCTGACTTTAGGCTGCTTTTCTCTGTGCAGCTGACTTAAGTGACTGATCACCAACAAAACTTAAGTAATTGCGCCTGTATATATATGCATATTACAGTTTAATCCAAGTGTCATCGAACCAAAGTTTGATGCCAAAAACATCCTAAAAATTACGCACAAAGTTTCTGTCCCACAGCGGTCTGTACATTCATCTCCCAGACCACTAACGGGATCTGGTCTGATACATCGATATTGAAACACGTGCTTTGTTCAGATAAGCTGTTAATGCCTGGTGTGTTACCGCGGTGAAGTAGACATCAGCCGTAAATTTTTTTTGGCGTGACTTCCGTTTCGCTAAGCCTGTTCCAAGAAGCCACACTTTAGCTATCACAATAAGCAAAACCGGCATTTGCTTGTCGCATTTTCATTTGACAATAAAAACTCCGCTAAGTACACGATTAGAAAGTCAATAACGGCGACACAACTTGCAAACTCGGATGACTACAGAACGCCACTGAATAATTATACAAAAAACATGCCGCATGTTACAACCCAAGTGCTGCATGTTACAACCCCATACTAAGTGGCTTATCACTGCCAGCAAAAAAAGTGTACGAGTCACTGTTTTTTTAAAACATGCCAAATTTTCACAGGTACTCCTACCTTTCTTGTTCACTAAACCAAAAAGCTACATTTGCAGCTACTGCATGTTAAACCTCTCCATTTTATATTTAAGTTTAACCATTTTTCGTGCCTGTTCAGCGCAATTGTTTTGCTATGTTTTCTTTTATCAGGAGATTTTAGGCTAAATGCCAAAACGAAACTAGAAATATCTTCACACAATTTTAAACCACCTTTGGTTGATGGGCAATGACTGTCGGTGTCTAATTCAAACACATTTGCCTGAACTTAATTATATTTCTGNGTTGGACATCGACTGGGGACGCAAGGGACCTAAACCTTGATCAGCACCCGACCACCGTTGATTTTAACTGGCGCGAAACTCGTGTGTTCCAACGGTACGTCACAACCTAAAGACGAAAAAGGCACGCCCACGGTCTATGCGGACGTGACGCACATTTGAATGCGGAATTGCGGCTAGAAACAAGCCTTCAACTTAACAACAAGTGAAAACAATATACAGTCGCGCGAAATTGGGGGTTTGACTTTTGATTTGCATTTGCTCTATATTTCCAATGTTTTTGTGTAGACGTGATACAAGGCTTAACCACCAACACTCGGCAATGAATCTAGTCCTAGTAGAAAAATCTAGTAATTGCATACAGGAAGTATTAAAACGCCTACATTTTTTTTATAACTGCACACGTGTGTTTTTGGCCCGCTTAATCAGAGCTACACTATTCGTCAGTTTAAACTTTTAGAATAATCATTGATTAGGTATTTTTATCCCAATTGAAACTGTCGTTGACAACTGACAAAGAACATTTACAATTGGGTCTTTTATCAACTTTACTGGCTTTACTGGTGTAATTCTCAGATGTGAGGTGTTTTCTCTATATTTAACGGTACAGTTTGAAGCAAATTAAGCTGGCTTAATCCCGTTGACAACAAAAACTTTGTTGGTTCGAAAATTATTTTCGTTTCAAAAAACAAACTTGCTGATTGCTCAAACGCATGCAGGGGTGCTTATTGAACGAGGATGAAAAACAATTCCTAGCAGTTTGGGCTGTTGGCTGTTGGAGGACCTCTGCTAGAAAACTAAACCAAAAAATGCAAAATTTAAGTACAAGGGTAAATTGGGTAATTAAGAGGAAATATCAGGAAAAGAATATGTCAAACCACATAAAAACATTCAACAGTTATTCTCACGATGACAAAAAACTAAGAATAATGGGCCAATTCGGCAGACCATATACATAATGCCTCAAAATCAAACTGCAACTTTTTTTTATCTCAAGCAAACATTTAAAAAATACACTCGGTCACTAACGCACAAAGTCAACAATTCGCTAGCCCACTCACTGCGGTTTGGTCTGATAGTTTCATACCACTACACGGATTTGGTTTGAAACAGCTGATTTGGCTGGCCCGGAAAGTCAACAAATTTTTGGCACTGTTTTGGCATGTCGGTTTGCGTACATTCCGTACGGAGCTAATGTCCATTCCATTCAGTAACAATCGTACAAATTTTAATGCATTTGTTGTGTTTAACACTGCTCTTTTGATTCACATATCACTGGAATTTTATCATGCCGCTTAATAACTGGCTCGTTGTGAAACCAACCAGTAACAAAGCAATTGCTTCCTGCTCACTTCAAAAATACAGATTTCGTTAAATTGGGTTAATAAGCAGGGTGAAAGGTGCAACTTGCTTTCTGATGAATTAACTATAGACCGATAACTATAGACTGCCACCGAATAATTATTTTAAAAAAAATTACAATAATCATGCTGCATATTGAAACCTTATACTGCCCCCCCCCCAATTAACAAAACAAATTGCTCACTTTAACAATATAGATTTCGTTTAATTAGATTCATAAGCAGGGTGAACGGTGTAACTTGCTTACTGATGAAACCGATGACTATAGACTGCCACCGAATAATAATTTGAAAAAAATTCACAAAAATCATGCTGCATATTGAAACCTTATACTAAGTCGCTCATCACTGCCAGGGATTTGTGAATTTTACGTAGTGGTTTTGTGAACCATCGTAATCAATGAATTTCACCCAGAAGATTAAAAGGGACGCTTTCCTTGGTGTTAATTCAACGTTAAAAAATGGCCGTTGAGTACATGCTACATACACTGGCAATCTTCTTGTAAACGACCATCAGCAACTTACCTAACAATTGCGTTGCGATTGTACCCACAATACAACACAATAAACACAGTTGTTATATTGAAAGAGACCAGTAAAAACCAAGTTATTACGACAAATGACAAATCAAAACCAGAAATATCTTCACACAAATTCCAATCACTGATAGTTGATGGGCAATAACTTTCGGTGCCTAATTCAAACAAATCTGCCTGAACTCAATTAGATATCTGCATGTAAACAATTTTATTTGTAAAAACAACTGGCAAAGCTTCTATCCCTTCAGACTGGGCTACAGCTAAAGCCCTGCCTCGACCCGACCGTCGTTAGTTTGTAAGGACGCAAGAAACTCATTTACACACGTACGTCGCGACTTGGAAAAAAGGCACACCCGTGAACACTCACTG
>QLIY01003433.1:0-12247 GCA_003260075.1 Phallusia mammillata | reverse complement strand
CAACGCACGACATGCTTTTGCTAATTCCCTTCGGACAATTGCATTATCTCTGGCTTCCAAGTTCTGCAGTGTGCTCATGTTTGCGCATTCGATTGTCTCTTGGGTGAATTAAGTTCGCCTCGTAAGGTTTACAAAACCTGTAAAAATGCCACCGGCAATTGGTCACATAGGGCCTATGTCATAGGCAATGGTTTGACAATAAAGCGATTTCACTATAAAATTCATGGCACCCGATAAAGACACAACAGTTTTTACACGCACGTCTTTGCAAGACACTACTTTGCTCACAGTAGAATAAAACTGGTACACTGATTGTACTCGATGTTTCATATACATGACTTAACGCCAATCGAACGAAACTGTTATGCAGTCGTGTAAGTTAGAAACGTTTGTTACGAAGTTTTGCGAAAAAATATTTCACGTCGTACAGCATGCTGTATTATTGCTTTACCAATGACTATCCGAGGTTTGAATTAAATGTAGTCGCGCGTTAAAAAACTTTTGATAGATATAAGCTATTGCTGCCAGGCATAGTATCAAGTTTAAAGAACTCTTCTGGCAAATGTAATTTTATTCCGACGTTTCGACGTCCTATACAGGTCGTCTTCATCAGGGTANTCCGACGTTTCGACGTCCTATACAGGTCGTCTTCATCAGGGTAAATAAAACTGAATGCGATTAGAGGCCCAATCATTTGTTATCGCGCGGTGTTTTCGTTGCGTTGTGACGTGCTTGCGTTCCATTCTTTTTTCCTTTGTTTATCGTGCACTGTACTAGTCGCATTCAGTGTTATTTGCCCTGATGAAGACGACCTGTATAGGACGTCGAAACGTCGCAATAAAATTACATTTGCCAAAAGAGCTCTTGAAACTTGAAACTTGAACTTTTGAAAGGTAATGCAAATTCTGTGAAAAGTCACGTTTTCGAAAAAATGTTTAATACTAACATGCTATACATTAGTTTTTTTTACTATAAAAAATATAATTCAGTTAAATACGAAAGCAGCGGAGAACTAAAATCCAATTCACTTGTAAGTAGTAAACGTTGTTATTCTTTCCTAACTGTACAGTTACAGTTAGTATACATCACGCAAAAACTCTCAACTGCAAACATGTCGTCACGGTACTGTACCGTCGGTACATCTCTAGAACGTTCAGTCAGTTTCGCATGACTAACTTTGGATTATTACGTCTGCTATGACGTTACAACAGCTAATATGTGTGTAACAGTGAAATCGGAAGGTTATTGTCTGTAGGTTGTAAGGATTGGTTCATTTACTGAACAACGTCAAAAAACAAGGTGACTTGATTGTTTTAAGTAAAACCATTGTATTTGTAGAGAAAAATTAGGCTAAACTTAAACGTTTTTGTGCCCTTTTCTAGTGAACGTGTTTTTGTGTGATTGTAGGCAGAGTTGAGATTCAGCCGGTTCGCACCGGTTCTGTAGAACCGTCAAAGTCTCACAAAGTTGTATGAGATTAACGAACCGGTTAGCATTACTGGTTACTGTCAATGGACTTTTGGTAACATAACCTGCTGAAAAGTATGACTTTTGTGATGGAACCGGCTGAAAAAAAATTGAATCCCACCACTGATTGTAGGTCAGTGTACACATGGCATGCTATACTATGCTTTTTAACTTGCCGCTGTTGTTTTATTGTCTCGTAACTGTAAATACGTGTACTGTGCTTGTTGACCTGTGTCGCTAGGTTTAAAAAATAGTTGTTCCCCTTTCCGACCCAGTTCAGCTTCTGATCCTGTTTTGCGACTGCTGACACTGATCGCGTATAAAATTATGGCTGTTGTCGTTGAAGTAATTTCACAAGATTGGGGAGTTGTGATTTTGTGGGAAAAGGCGGGGCGTTTCGGTCCTGTAGGTCGGCTGTTTAGAGTCTACACAAGGTGAAACGCACTATAATAGTTAGTTTGTAAAGTCCGAAACAGTTTCTTTTAATTTTTACCAAACAATTACAGGGCGCCCCATAGTTAGGGAAGGGCATGTTTTACACCCATCCGCTGGTACATACTTAGTTTAAACCATGGGTGTTGCGGCCGGTGAGCTTGTGTGGCCGAAACAGGTATATTAAAATATATGAAGTAAGGACCGCGGCGTAAATAAAACTCTTTTGCTTACTATTTTTATTTTCAAGCTATTTGAAACAATTAGGTGGGACTGAAAAGGTGGTCAGACTGTTCAGCCTAATCTGTCCATCACGTCAGAAATCAATCTAGGCCCTTTGGGCGCGATTAAATGGAATATATATCCCCCCCCCCCCCCCCCCCCCCCCCCCCCCCCCCCCCCCCCCCCCCCCCATAAACCCATATCGTTACGTCAGTAATTTTGATACAAAAACAAGCAGGCGGTCGTTCAAGCTAGATAGTCACGTTTAAGAATAAGCCCTTCTGTCAGTTGCAACCTTTCCCAGAAGGAGTGCAAAGCAAGGTGGTGTGGGTACATACGACTGATTAAAAGTTTTTACTTGGGTTTTTAGGCAACTGAAAGTTTATAAACGTAAACGCCTAAAAGCACAGAAAAGGGATGTAGGTAGCTTTGCTGCAGCCTGCTTCGGCACTGCGACGAACAATTTTAAATTTCAAACAAGCTCCTTTGGAACTCGTAAAACTACAAATTAAAGCAACAATATAAAATATATTGCACCACCTTGCGGTGACAAGTACGCCACCTTGCGGTAGACTGTGTAGACCTCTCTGTTAGCACCTGTTGTGCCCACTAAACTCGCAATATCAACTAAATGCTGGTTAGCCTAAGGCCCTGTGAAGCCCTTACTCTTGCTGTAAGTAACGAACGTTATAGTCACGATTCGATCGTGTTCATGTAACACTTTTTAACACTCGGCACAGTTGTTTCTAACAGTGGTTGCGTCTTAATCATATTGTGAATTATCTTCACTTGTATGAGTGTGACGTAACAAAGCTATTATAAAAACCCATTGTAACGTCATACGCGCAGTTGGACGCCAAGTGGCCTGGATTGGCATGCATTGTTTATTGAGATGTGTGACGAGCATCAATGCGTTACGCACATTAAACAAAATAGCGCACATTGCTATTCACAGTTTTGTCTGAAATTACAAGATTTAAGACTAAAACAGCCGGTCAAAATTTCTTGAGGGGGGGGGGCATGGCAAAGGCTTGTTGCTCTAAGTTGTAAACACATATCTGTGTTAAACCAAATTTCCGATAGCCAAATGGCAAATCACTTCCAAATTGGTTCCAGACAGCTTCAGTGATTAGTTTTTAAAACATAGAGTGAGCATTTTCTAATATGATTAAAAGATTGTTTTACATCCATTAAATCAAAATAATTGACCTGAACAACTACCCTATACCATCTATTGAATTTCCACTCTTGTTTCATTTGCCTATAATTAATTAACACCTTCAGAATGTCCACAAACGCACTTCACTTCTGTTTTGCTGGGATTACAGCTGCAAGTTTGCAAAGCTACAACACACTGGCTTCGTTTTGCCTCGCACAACTGCAACTGGTCGAAGAAAACGCTTTTGTGGTTTAAATGCACTGTAGTCATTTCTGAATTTTCATAGGAATGTCACATTCTTGTGGGACTCGAGATAACAGCTCGCACGACTCAAGGCACATTCACAGCACGCAGTTTTTCTTTGCTGTGGTTAGTTTACGAGTCTTATACATTTGATATTTGCAAGTGATCAAATGTTTTTTCTATAAACCGTTTGGATTTCGTTGCTTTACAGCAGTGATTTTTAACCGGTGTTCCGCAAGAAATTTATAAATTATTCTACATAGTGTTCACCGATCGAAGATCGCTGGTTTAACACAGTGGGCGTACATTACTTTACTTTTTGGAAAGTGATTAACTGATTATCCAATATCACCAGTATAAATGTTGCATCGTAATTTGCTTTATGTATTGTTGTGTAGTAATAATAGTAATGTTACTGCGTCGGGCAGTTGCTGCTTAAGTACACTAAAATTTTTGTGTGTGAGCTAGTATTTTTATTGCGTCATTAGAAAGTTTTGTTTGGTGGTCTGCAAGATGAATCTAATGCAGTGGTTCTCAACCAGGGCCCATGCCCCCAGGGGGGAGGGGGGCACGAGCTGTGTTTCGGGGGGCCACGGGTGTAGATTTACCAGAAACACCCACTAAAAGCTATTTCATTTTTAACTTTATTCTCTAATGTTATCGACCATTTCACACACTATTTGTCTATATCAGTGGTTCTCAAACTCGGTTTTCGGGGCCGCATGCGGCTCCCAACTACTTATTTTACGACTCGCACCAGACCTTAGAAAACCACCAAACATTGCTATTTTAGTTTTCAAATTCATCTTCTTTAGTGATTTTCTCAAGGTTTCGTTTTATTTGCGGCTCCGTGCACTGGTAAAAAATTACATTTGGCCCCGACAATAAAAAAGTTTGAGAACCACTGCTCTATATGGAGGTAGATCCACACAGGATTTTTGGCGAGCTTAGCGTACGCCCACGAGCTGCCCCGCTGGAGCAGAGTCGTACACACAGACATAAAACTCTTGCTCGCGCGCTGGCGTTCTGGCTCACACAGCCGCACTTTCACTGGGATCTCTTTTACATGTGCTTTTCACCTGGAGAATGTTTGGCTCTACCATATTGGGTAATATAGATAAAGTTTATTCTTTCTATCCATATTATTTACTATAATTTGAATTTAGTTCTGTTTGGTATACTGATAACAATGGTTAAGGAAGTTTGCATTGGCAAAATCAACATGTGTTTTACTAACAATGCCCTAAAATCACTATGCACTACACACATAATATGCATTTCGCCCAGAAAGTAAAGTTACTGCACATCAGAAGTTCACAATTCAAAACTGCGCTGGCTTGCCGGCGTGAGCTAAATCAAATTTATTTAGCCAGCGCTCTCGCGCTCGGCAAAACGCGAGCGTGGTTTCAAGCTCCGCGCCACCTTGTGGGCGAAACCCCACGCTTTGCAGCCGAGTCGACGCTCGCGCGCCGGCGTAAAACGCTGGCTATAAAAGAACAAACCAACTATGCGCTGGCGCGCAAGCGTGTGTGTGGATCTAGCCTTACGGTTTCAATTTTACTCTATTCGACCTGTTTAAAGTCGAAATTAGTACCGAATTCCAACACGAGATTGCCATTTACATTTTTAAGGGGGCCACAGGTCCCACAGGGCTACTTTTAGGGGGCCACGGTCCACGAAAGGTTGAGAACCACTGATCTAATGCATAAAGTGTTTGGTCAAACAAGGTTGAAAAACACTGCTTTAAAGAGTAGGCTGCAAGAAGAGATGCAGATTTGGCTGATGATATGGTGTGTCAACTTGGAAAACGATTAAATTTGCTTTCAATGCAAGTGTCAATGTTATAAAATTGAAAGTTTTTTCGGTGTACAGTTTAAGTATGAAGGTAATTTTATGGAAGAGTTTTCTTCTGCAGCACTTTCTCAAACAACATCTGGTGAAGAAAATATTCAAGACCGTCATGGATTACACTTAAAACATGCAATAATATGATAAGACATGTACAAAAGAACAACAGCTTCAGACGATGCCATAAGATAAGCCTTGTTTGTTCTGTTGTTGATTAAAAGCGAAAACAAATTATACACGTCGTGCAAATGAAATTATATTCGGTTTTGCCAAGTATGGGCCCCGAGATTGTGGTAGCACTTGTCTAGATTAAAGAGTCGAAGTCAAAATTTGGCTCACAAAATTTTATGTACATGCATATATCGAGACCCATTGTTATCGCGTTCTAGCGTTTGTCTGATACACAAATGTAAATGTAAACCAAGACATCCAATTGACATCAATATAATGTGTTTATTTTCTTTACTATCATTGTCACTTTACGTTGATTTGTTGTCACAAAACAAAAAATGTTGCCACTGCCAGTTTCTAACGTCACAGAGTTTGGCTGTCGTAACTTCAATGTTAATGAAACTTGTTACAACGAGTTTAGGACTATGCCCAGTCAAAGATAAGTGGATCCAATTAGCCCCCCCCCCTTTAGTCCCGAGACGTTGGGTCAAACCAAATAGTAGGCCTATGTACTGAGCCCTGGTTAAAGCCACTGTGTCCATGTTAAGTTTGTATCTAAATAGGTTCGGTATAAAATCCACACTGCTGCAAAACGTTTCAACAAGAATACGAATTTTTTATGCGATCGGATTAGCTTTATACCAGTGGTTCTCAAACTGGGGTCCGCGGTCTATTTTGGCGCCAGTTTGTGCCACTAAATAAGTTTAAATCAAAGTAGAATTGATAATCAACTTTACCCGTTGCTAAACAATAGCCTTTATTGCATGACAACTAACAAAAATGCATTTGTTCGCGCACAATCTTAATGTTTTTTGTCCTGTTTGTGACGTCACATGCTGCCTTAGAATCATTGTTATGCGCAATTTTGCACAACTTGCTAAAATCCTGCAATCAACTTTCGTTTTTCTGAAATACATATTTAAGCTAAGGACCGCGAGCCCTCGAAATAATGGCAAAGGGACCGTTTTGAAAAAAAAGGACCGCGAGCCCTCAAAATAATGGCAAAGGGACCGTTTTGAAAAAATCATGAAAAGAACCACTGCTTTATACAAACGATGCTTTTTATTTTCTGGTACAAGATCATGGGTGAGAGACTTAAGCCATACAAGTTCATGTGACTCCATTTTGAGCAGGTTAAAGAGGAGCAAATTAACTTTTCTTCCATAGCTATTACCTTTTACGCATGCAACGAAGTGTGAAATGGCAATGAATGCCGACCCCCCCCCCCCCCCCCCCCGTTCACGGAGTGTAGAGATAGGGTTTGTACATTAATATAAATTAATGCACCAACCCTATCTCTACACTCCGTGCGTTTAAAACAGCACATTTTGACTCGTAGTGTCATTGGTAAACAGCAAGTATTATTCATTCTGCAACTTCAATTAGATCACAAATAAGGTAGACAAAACTAAAACTCAAACGGTTAAGGCATTCCAAATGCCAGTGGTATCATAGAAATACCAGGCCGGTAGTGAAGTAGGCTATGCTTAATATTAAAATTGGTTGAAATGAGTATCGACAGATCGGTATTTACTTCATTACTACTTTGCTGCGTTTAGTGAATGCTTCGTTAAACATTCTTCTTTTACCGACGTTTGTTCAGAGAAACAAAGGGTAGGCACAAAACGTTTTTGCGTTTGCGTATTGCATGGCAAACAGTAAAATAAAAAGTCCTAGCTTTAAACGGAATTGGTCAGTGGGCATCATCAGTTCTTGAAAATCGATGAGCGCCAAAACAAAGAAACAAGAGTAAAACAATGAAGCGAGTAGTTGCCGTTACTCAACTACCAGAAAAAGGAACTAGTGACAACATGCATAAAAACCCAACCCACCGTAATAAAATCAAAACAAGCGCCAACAAAATAAAAAAACAAAAACAAAATAAAAGACGTGAAAATCGTTTTTTGAATGTTAGGTAACTACTCGCTTTTAAATTTTATTTATTCTAGCGTGTTTGTTTTAGCGCTCATCTTCACATCGATATTCAGGAATTGATGATGCCATTTAGGCGAAATTGTATTCTCTTAACTAAAACTTACGTTTTAAACAAGGTTTTTATCGTCCATTGGTTCTAATGTTTCATGTTTTATTCATCGTCAGTTCAAAGCCCTGCCCCCCCCCCCCCCCCCCCCCCCCCCCCCCCCCCCCCCCCCCCCCCCCCCCCCCCCCCCCCCCCCCCCCCCCCCCCCCCCCCCCCCCCCCCCCCCCCCTTTTTGACCTTTATTGAAACTTTGTTTTGTAATGATGTTTTACTTAACTCCTCCTGACCTGGGGTTGACTAAACGCAAGTTCAAAAACATTTGCAAGTTTCTAAAAAAGTTTTTAGAATTCTGCACTGTGTAGCAAACTCGCGTATGCTGACTACTCAATTAAACTTTGGTTTTAGGTTTAAGCTCTTTGGAAAACTTGTGTTTCTATGTGTTGTACGTTAAAGTGCTTTCATAATGCTTTGAACGAAAATGGGGAAACATACAAAAATTTTAAAGTTTGTCGATGACGGTTGGAAGGTATTGCCTGACCACCTACCCGAATCTGATGATGAACAAGCCAAAAAACCGTTATCGATCATTACCAGCATTGGATCGTTCGGAATTGGAAAATCATTCCTTCAAAATGTTTTGCTTGGTGCCATTGAAAAGGTAAATCAAAGTGCAAGTAATCTCTAACATTGACACAAGAATTATTTGTTGGAATATTTGTAATGTTTTTATGATAATTATGCTTAGTCATACTTTGCAGGGCGATTCGGTTTTCAAAGACGAAACGGAATTGATTGAGGCGTTTCCTTTAGAAACGTCATTGGAGGGCGAAACGAAGGGAGTTGACATGCTTAACAAATATCTATCAAACCAATGGACAAACAAGGTTAACTTTGTTTCCTAAATTTACAAAACTATTAGGCGCTCCAACACCGCAGGAGAGTTTTCGCATTTTTTTACTAAATTGAGTTNAGTTCTCTTGTTTTGCAACTTCTCATGATTTCCAATCGTAGTGGCTTTTACCTATAGTGTTTGAGATTAAAATCCAAATACCTTGTTGTTTAACAAATTACTTGAATGTAACTAAAGGCTAGATCTTGCTACCAGTGTCTTTGCTGCATAAGTTTGAGCGGTCCAGACCAGCTTGATTCGGTACAACACTTTTTTAAGTTTTAGTACGAAATTTTTCAGGACATAGCATTGGCCTTATGGGATACTGAAGGTTCACCCAATCCTGACCAACCTCATTATCGTGAAATAATCCTCTTCAGGCTTGCAATGTATTTCAGTCAAGTTCTCATTTACAACGTAAAAAACACAATTACCGTGCCCCCCCCCCCCCCCCCCCCCCCCCCCCCCCCCCCCCCCCCCCCCCCCCCCCCCCCCCCCCCCCCCCCCCATATGTGTAACATAGAGGTAAAAATTAGTGATGTACCAAACCCGCCTCAAAAGGTTTGGGCCGAAACCGATTATTCGGCCAAATCAGGCCAAACCTAAACTCCACTTTCTGATTGATGTTTTTAACTAAATCTTGTGTTGTTGATGCAAGTAAACAGGCTGGCCTTCCAAGTTCTAGTTTTTTGCAGAAAACATGGCTCGTAATTTTTAGATGCAACAATTAGTTAATTTATGATGTTTTATATTGGCAAATTTGTCATTTGAGGCATTAATTTCACACAATCGAAAAGTTCGGTTTTCGGCCTAATTTTTAAAAAGTTAAAATCCGAACTTTGTACTAGGCCTATGTTGCAAAAACCTTTTGGCCTTGACACGTGTCTCATGCAATATTTCTACAAAATACTCAACCGCTTTTTATTAACAAAGCTGCTATCAATTTGTTTTACGAACACACACAATGAGCACTAACGCTTGGAACTTATGTTGCAGTTGTTCGCACAGGATATGAGAACACATCCTGGTAGACAAAAGAAAGCAACAACTTAGTTTAAGGTGAGGATAACTGGACTCGGAGAAGCCGTTAGTATGTTCTGGCTATTTTTTGAAAGGTTTCATACAGTTTGATTTGTATTGTTTAGACCCTTATTATCTTAGTTCGTGATGCAAACCAAAAATTTGGTTATAACTGGAAGGGAGGAGAGGCCTACTTACATCACATGAAAACCAACGAACCAGACCGAACGGATTTTTTTATTCAACAGCTCGAGATCAGTTTTGGTTCAGTTTTAATTTTTAGAATGCCGCCACCAAACCAAAAGTCAAATGATGAGATGTTAAAAATCAATCAAGTGAAAAGTGAGTTGTTTGTATGTTATTGAAACCTAAAAATACTTGTAGATGTATTTAAATTTACAAACAAGAAAATCGAAAAGGAACTAAGATCTAACGGGGCTTCTAAATAATCGCTATTGAAAAAGTGTAAAATTTCGTTTGCAGACATCCACGACAAACTATTTCGGGACAGCTTGCGCATTTTTACACAAAAATTGCTTCATGAAATCGTGCAACCTGGAATGTTCGGTGGAGACGTTTTTCGCATTGGCGATCTGAAGCCTCAACTGACAATGTTTGGCAAACGATTTCAAAGCAAGGGCCCACCAACCTATTGGTTTTCTTTCGCAGTCGTGAGCTCTTTAAAACATTACACTTTACGAAAAAAGTCTGAATTCGTGGTTTTAAGTTTGTCTGTATGTGCCTAAACGGTCATAAATAGTGGTTAAGCTTAAATAAGTAGTTAATTTAAGCTAGTGGTTAAGCAATGCTGTGGAAAATTCCTTGGCAACTTGTTTTAACAAACTGAGTTATCACTTTGCAATTAAGTTTACATCCAAGGTTGTTTGATTGCAAAGATATATTCTAAAAGTGCTAATAACGTTTAACACAGCTGCAACATTTTCACCACCGACAAATGTAACCACGACATTGTGCTATTAACGATACTGTTTCATGCAACTAAAATGTACATCATAATATCCTGATCATTATCGAATTTCAAAATGACATTAAACATAAGTTTCGTTGATCAATTTTATGTTTACTGTTTTATTGTAATTTAATTTGTACAGGTTGTCAAAACGAAACACACTGCCTTTGAAACACGCGCTTGCTTCAAGGAGCATCAAAGTGAACTGCTGAAGGTGGGTAGCATCACTACTAAAGTTATTTGCACACAAAACCTAATAATCGCCAATTTGACACTAGTGTTTCAAATGTTAAACTATATTGGGCCCACTGATCTTTCGGTAAAAGTTTCAATGCGATGTTTTACAGAATCAAGGCTGGTTGCAAAACGAAGGGGCAAGGATTAAACGCCACGTCGAATTAAAGAGAAAGGCAATAAATAACTTAAGGGCCGTGATAAAGGCCCATTACGTGGACGTTCCATTTGACAACGGTACCATAGCAAATCTTGACAGACATCTTGACCAAACATTCATAGCCTACAACTATAAAGCAGAAAGACTACAGAGCGTAAGTTTAAGATTAAACTGCTTGTGAATTATGGTTTGTGACAGGTCGAATGACCCAGATTAAGTGTTTTTCATTTTTTCTTTACTTTTAAGCAAATTCAAAAAGGAATTAGAACGTAAACCTAAACCTATACCCAAGAACCAGTGACCCTTTGCTGCATTTAACTAAAACTGTATTTTACCAGTTTAACTTAATTTCATTCTGGTTAAACTTTAATACTCTAGCTTTAGGTTTGTTGTAAAAAGTCATAAGCTACTTTGTTTCTCAAAAAAGAAATTCCTTTGTAACGTTTGATCAGCAACCTGAGTCGAAAATAAATTTGCATAAACAAAAGAATAGTTAATTTATTGAAGGTTATCCGCAAAGCAGGCTTAATACTAGACTCGAAACGTGCAGTTAGTTTGCTCCTGTTGCTGTACACCGGTAAAAGTTGTAATGGTTTAATTGATATTAAATTAATACTTGCAGTTGATGTGGAAAGTAGTTGGACTGATTTTTGGAATTGGAGCGATCGTCTATTGTGTTCTGTGATTTCTGATAAGTGGTGTCTTGTGATTTCTGTTTTCTGATTGTAGTTGTCTAATTCTCCGGATGGGTTGTTTGAAAGATTCTGAATTACCCCCGCTAAGAACTACAGAAAGCACGCTATTTTCCTTCACCAATTTTAACACACCACTGTTGTGTATCCCCCAAAAAATTACTAATCGTTTTCCTTTCCTTTTATTTTTGTTTGTCAGTGTACATTTTTGAGCTTTGCTCGCATCGATGTAGTTTTGCAAGTAGAATTGTAAATAGGCAAGAAATATGCGCGATGTTAGAAGATTTATGAGAAAAATCAAGCGATACCATGGAAGCGCTGTTTGTTACCTCAACATTCAACAAATTTGACTAGTTAATCGGGAATCTTAATTTTGTTTTAACACAAAAGAAAAAGCTTAAAAACAGCTTCATGTACACCGATTCGACACAAGATATGATGCATATTTAGTTTAATGCAACTTAAATTTGATCAGTTCAACAAGCAAGGTTTCCGCCAAAGTTTGGGCGAGCGGAAGTATACCTTTAATGTTGCTCACGTTGTAAGATTTCTCGCCTCTTGTGGCGCCAAGCTGTTATGTACGGGTACCGGGAATATCGTTCTGGCATTGCTATTGACGCAAAAATGACGTTATGACGTCAAATCCATTGTGGCGCAATTACCCTGTGCGAGACCGCATGGTTTGCGTTTATAAGTGTCTGCTTTATGTGCTGACCAGGGCTGCCAAAGCTTGGGTTTTGCCCCAAGATCTTGGGTTTT
>QLIY01003432.1:0-12248 GCA_003260075.1 Phallusia mammillata | reverse complement strand
AGCAATAGAAGATCAACTTGTCAGGGCAAAGAAATCGCTGGTGGAGAACTTATTCTCTCTACCAACATCTACAATTCACTCATCAGATTTAGCTGTGAGACACAATGCTGGTACAAAGGAAGAAGGCGACAGAGTGATTGAGACCATTGAATGAAAACAATAAAAACTAAAATAAAGTAATACAATATTAATTATCCCAGAAGTAGGCCTAATCGTTGAATTTTGTGTGCAAAATTATGTTGTATTTGATCTGATTTTCATCATGTTGTACATATGCTTGTGTAAATATTATACATTGCTGTTGAAAACTTTTGAGTGGGGTACAATTTTTAACAATTATAAAGAAAAGTTGCATTCATACAACAAAAGGTACTTCGTTTAAAATTTGATCAGAGCGATGATTATATTTAAAAGGGCATAAAAATTATTTAACGATAACGATTTTGGGCTTTGGAAACGGCATGCTCTGCAGAAAGAGAATATGGCAGCGACTTTTATGCCGCGAAACGCGATAAATTTCATTGAGCAGTCATATTCATAATGCTATCTGTTACAGCGAGAATTAATTGTTTCGCTTGGCTGATTTAAGTTTTCTTTTATTCGTGACGTGTGGAAATATTCATCCGCGAGAGAGCGTTTGCTTTGAACGCCACGTTTTTGTGAGCTGCGTTAGTTACTAGGTTTTGCTAAAATGCTGAATTGTCGGTTGTGGGACCTCTAGCCGCGTTTTAGTAAAGCCCCGGTTATCCAACAGTTGGTATGTTTGATACTCCAATTTGATTTGTTTTTAACTTGTGATAACGTCTATTCTAACAGCAACTGGACTGATTACAAGTAATTTGGAAATATTTTAATGTAAAATATGAGCAAATAATGTAGACTAGAAAAATCTAGCCTCGGTGGTATTCGAACCCACGACAGGAGTCTTTCCGGGACTTGCGCTCTACCAACTGAGCTACGCAGGCCCAGTGGAGAATCCGCCCCGAAAGTCGAATCACAAGCACCTTTGCCTGCCTCGTATGCTGCACATAACGCTCGTTGTATTGTGACGTCAGAAACATAACCAATTCCATGTGCTTACTTTTTTAAGGCCCGCTTTTTAGCCCACAGGACCATACTTAGGATGTATAGGAAGAGCCAACGCCAAGTGAAACACCAACGTTTTTGATGTAACAAATTGCAACTGAGATTGTTAACATTATTTGATGTTTTTGAAAACAGTCGCTTTTATTCTTGGAAACCCTACTTCTGTACGTCAGCACTAAACAAATCACACGTTCAATTGTGATGTCACAAAAACCGTTTATGACTCGCCCGTTACGTTATTCAGTAATAAGCAATAATTCAATTCGTAGTACGGGTTTTGTAGTGATTGTCTAACGCAGAGATCACCAATTTTTTTCCACTGCGGGCCGGATAACATTAAAAATATCTTGCGAGGGCCACATAGGTTACAAGCCCTAACGCGCGTCTTTCCGCGACCAACAAACAACCCCCCCCCCTAAAGTCAGATCGTGCTACTGTCAAATAGTAAAATTGTTTTGAAAATTTTAGAATCTTTTTAAGGCAAAACTCATTATTCCATCACAATTAACAATAGACAGCCGTTTGTTCGCGCACAAGAATGAATGCATTGGTAGTTTTGGTTTGTAATAAAACAACTTTTGGATCATTTTATACGTTCTGTAAAATTAGGTGAACTTGATCCTACATGTTGTTGCAGAAATAATTTCACAATAAATTAACTTTTAACGTTTAACTCAAGCTTTAGTTTTTGCAAGATATATATATATATATATATATATATATACATCACCATCAAAATACGCAGCAAACAAAGTACACAATACAGTGAATAGTTAAATCTACTTTTACAGGTCGCTGAATGAAGAGATATGGAGAATGACAAAAATCACTTTGACGTTTTGTTTCGTTTTACCTGCTCTATGTTTTCCCAACGCCCCCCAATTGCCCAATTATTCTCCAGCGCCCCCTTAGTAAGCGCAAACGCCCCCAGGGGGGCGCTGGCGCCTCCGTTGAGAACTACTGATCTGAAACGTACAGGATCGGGCAGGAACTTGGCCGAACGGTCTGGCGCGCCTGACCCACATACAGACATAAAAGAAAAACCTTGATCGGGATTCGTCCCCGGGAGTGTCCTTGGTTCGAACCCCGTGAAAAAAAATTTATATTTATATTTATATATGTATACATATACAGGATCGGGGCAGAAACTTGGCTGAACGGTCTGGCGAGCCTGACCCATATACAGACTTAAAAAAAACTGATCAGGATTCGTCCCCGGAAGAGACCTGGGTTCGAACCCCGTCAATATATATATATAAAGGATCGCTACACCAAGCGACATAAACATGCATCGAAGGATATAAATGTGTACCAAGTGACGTAAAAGATGTATTAAAAGGATTTTAAGGTGCACCAAATGATCCAAGCGATCCAGTATATTTTAGATCCACCGCAGTATAAATGGTGTAATTTGTGGTGTGAATTGGCATATACCTTGTAATTTGGACAAGGGCATTGTGTTAAGCGCACATTTGAACTGACTACATAGTGCTGGTAAGTTTCCTGGACGTTATAATAGCATTTGTTGCACTTATTTGATTTGGTCACAGCTTTGTTAATAAGCCAGGTACTTCTTTGGATCATAAGTTCATAAAGCGATAGTTGTGTGTATGTGAGTGAAGTCGTTTACTTTGCTGCCTGTCTTCCTGTTAGCATTTCTGATTAGTCTGAACGTACCTATGCGCAAATGACCGTCAATGCACCTTGTTTTAAACCATTTAGCAGTGATGGGGTCTTGAGACCGACTTAACTTACCATTTTCAAAGACTTGACCTGAGTCTCAGCTGTGAAAACACTTGACTTGACTCCGTATACCAACAACAAAAAGAAAAATTTTCAACAGATAACCGGTTCCGTTGGCTTCAACCAAACAACACCAGAACTTTACTGTGCAATGCGTAGTTAATTTTGCCTAATTTTTGCGTAATGAAGTGCTTGCTACATGCAAATCCTTTCTTTCGCTGGCATTAGGTGTGTAGTTACTGTTTGGTTTCAGCCAGAGACCACCAAACGTTTTTCACTACGGACCGCTAAGTTTAATAATGATTCGCGAGGGCCTCGTAGTTTTTTACATGCTCTAGCGCCATCTTTCCAAACTTGTCCCACGAGGCGATTTTTATGCGATCGCAAAGAGATGGTCTCTTCTACAATCCTATTTGAGATCTGGTGATACGACTTTCAAAAATTTGAATATTAGTTAGTCCCATCTTACCAGCAATGCTTTTATATTACGTTACAAGTAACATGTACACACACTAGCTGATATACACACACTAGCTCTAACTGGTTAATGTAAATCCCTTAGCTGAGTTACTGTAACCAGTTTCTGATCGTACATGAGATAAATATAGGCAAATGAAACCAGTCAGTAGCTCACATAATAATCACTTTTTACAGCACTAGTTAATCTCTATCCCAATCAATGATTTATTGACATAAAATGTAAAGTATATAAACGAAGGAACAGTCAACATTAACTTTAGTGATACTCTGCAAATTTTGAACATATGCACTCAAGTTTGTAATTTTTAGTGGAAAGCAAATTATCCATAACCTTGGTATTTGAGCATAAAGCATCTGCAGAATTGGATTTGAATTTATCTTTAAGCAAAGAGTATTAAAAACTTGACTGGAACCTCTGGTGTAAGAATGGACTTTTAGGGCTTTTCCTTATGAAATTAGTACTAAATTCATTAAGTGTTATTTATTTGTTGCTTTCTTGACATCTAGTATTCAAAATTTTGTTCCACCAATATTTGACATGTTGTTTTAATGCAATAAACATGAACAGACCTAACAGCTAAATATATAATACTAAATAGTCAAATGCGTTTTCATCAAACCTTTTTGTTCTGTCACAATAACATTAAAGTGAAATCGTGTTGCTTCATTGCTGATTTAAATAGGTTGTGATTGTTAAAAAAAATGTGAAACATATTTTTATTGTTGAATGTAACAATGTATTTGTAAGTTTGTTTAGTTATCCAAACCTATTGAATGTCGCATCTCTCAAAACGTTTTAGTGACAAATAAACTTTTTTCAACTTTTTAGTTATGATTCCCTCTACAGTATATATATAATAGCAACATGTAAGGAGTAAGTTGATTTTTAACATACAGTTTACTTGGTTAGCAAACACAAAACAAAAAAGACAAACTGACTATACTCAGCAAACAAAAGAACAAAAAAGTTGTCGTAAATGGGTGACATAGTTGCTGGATTTGAATAACCTGTTACTTTCACATTTCTGTCTGCTTTACATAACTATTTGTGAAAGCAAAAAGTCAAATACAGGTTTTCCCTGAATGCTTTACACTGTTTCAAATTTGCAAATGATTTTTTTTCTCAAAACATGCAAAAATATATGGAAGCAAACAGTTTTTCACAAACCTTACACTTGTGTGGCTTTTCCATACTGGACAAACAAATGTATTCTGACATATGTTGCACTTCTGCAGTCCTAGACTCAAATCTACATGAGATTTAAGTTCAAGACAACTCTCATTGTGTTGCCATGTGTTGAATCAAATTAAAATTTGCACCAAAACAAAATCTTTTATACAAACATCACATTAAAAGGTTTTCCATTGGTGTGATAAACATGTGTTTTCCGAACCACATTATCTGCAATATATCTTTTCATCAAACATCGATGGAGTTTTTCTCATCGTGTGTCAACACGTGTCTTTTCAAAGTTCCAACTTCGCGAAATCGTTTCCAAACATCACATCGATAGAGTTTTTTATGGGTGTGAATCAACTTGTGTTCTTTCAAATTTTCAACCCTTCTCTATACCTTTTCTCACAAATATCACATAGATGAGGTTTTTCACTTGTGTGAATCAACATGTGTTTTTTTAAATATCCACTATCTGCAAAACGTTTTTCACAAACATTACATCGATAAGGTTTGCTATTGGTGTGTCAACATGTGTCTTTTTAAGTGTTCAGCCCGCGTAAACCCTTTCTCACAAACATCACATCGGTGGGTTTTTTTCTTTTGTGTGAGTCAACATGTGTGTTTTCAATGTTCCACTTTGGGCAAACCCTTTTTCACAAACATCACATCGATAGGGCTTTTCTTTTGTGTGTGTAAACATATGTGTTTTCAATGCTCCACTGTGGGCAAATCTTTTTTCACAAAAGTTACAGTGATGAGGCTTTTCTTTAGTGTGTGTCAACATGTGAGTTTTCAAACCATCGCGCTAGTTAAATCGTTTTGCACAAACATGACATCGATGAGGTCTCTCATTTCTGTGAATCATCAGGTGCATTTTTAAACCATCACTTTGGGCAAAAACTTTTTTCACAAACATCACGTTGATGAGGTTTCCGATTGGTGTGTGTCAACATGTGGATTTGTAAGTGTCCAGTCTGTCTAAACCTTTTCTCACAAAGATAACATCGGTAAGGTTTTTCTTTTGTGTGAATCAACATGTGTTTTTTCAAATTTCCACTATCTGCAAAACTTTTTTCACAAACATCACAGCGATGAGGTTTGACTTTGGTGTGTGTCAACATGTGGATTTTTAAGTGTCCAGTCTGTCTAAACCTTTTCTCACAAACGTGACATCGGTAAGGTTTTTCTTTTGTGTGAGTCAACATGTGTCTTTTCAAAACTCCACTGTGGGCAAAACTTTTTTCGCAAACATCACATCGATGGAGTTTTTCCTTTGTGTGCGTCAAACCATGTTCCTTCAAATTTTCACCTCTGCTAAATCGTTTTTCACAAACATCACATTGATGAGGTTTTTCTCTTGTGTGAGTCAACATGTGCCTTTTCAAATTTCCACTTTGGGCAAACCTTTTTTCACAAACATCACATCGATGAGGTTTCTCAGTAGTGTGAATCAACATGTGTGTTTTCAAATGCTCACCCTGGTGAAATCTTTTTTCACAAACATCACATCGATGAGGTTGCTCTTTAATTTGAGTCAACATGTTACTATTCTATGTTCTGCAAACAAGAATACTACATTTAAAAAAAAGATAGTCACAATAACAACCATGGGGCGATTATGTGGTCTCAGTCATTCTATTTATTTAATTGAATGATTGTCACGTTCCCGTTTTCAAGGGTACACAAAAGTTTGGGACTGACTATTTCCTTAACAGCTAACGCTCGTGTAGTCGGATCGACAGCGAATCCTTTCCTTTTTTGCATTTATTCACGTCCAACCACACGTAACCGAAACAACAGTCCAGCACTACGTAGCAGTTATTTCTATTCCTTTGTTATACTCTCCTTTAATTTGTTAGATGAGGGCTCTAATACCGCTGATGCAACGATGATGAGGGTAAAAGGCGCTAACATGCCGTGACCATTTCCTATGAACAAAACAATGAACGCTGAAACAGGTAACGGCGACGCGATGAAACTGGCACACCATAACAATGACAACACAATAGCGCCTGCAACGATAGATTCTAGACAGACGTTGCAAGTGATCCGTGGTAATTGGGTCGTGGGATATTGTCATGGGGTGGTCTAGAATATTTGTGACAATGGTGACAACTTGGTAATCAAACTATTGATTCCTGCAAGGTTACCACCAAGTCTCAACTTCATAACGTGCCAACATCAACTGAATCTCAGCTTTGTATATTTTCATGGTAATATAGCTCACAAAGGCAAATGCGCATTGTAACGTTTTTTGACGTAGCGTTATGATTTAAAATAGTGGTTTTCCATCTAGAAGGAATTCCTTCCAAATTAGAAATTATAAATCTTCAGGCAAGACATATGCTTTTATTTGTACAATTGGTATTCGTAATTAGTTTGGTTCAGTTGTTCCCAAGAGAGGAATTTACTTTAATTTTACATTATGTTTGTAAATAGACACTTCAGATCAGATTTTCGCATATAACCCGTAAAGTTGTGAACGGACACAAATTTTTTGTATGGTTTATAATTTCGCGAAAACCTTTTGCTATTTTCCCACGTTGTTAGTTAGGGTTTGTCATCACTTGTTTTGCTGGTGCAAAATTAGGACGCTAATAACTATTCGTAAACAAAATGCTTTGTTATTAATTGTTTTGTCATAACTACAACAAAAACAATTGTGCGCTTACCATTTAACTAGATTTCAGGGATTTGGGGTACGCTGTGTGTGAAAAAAACCTATTTATACTATTTTATTTTTTTCATGCAATGTCAAAACGAAACCATGATTACAAAATTTTTGCACTATTTGACTAATCGGAAAGCAAGCAGTTGCAGACTGCGCGTTAGTATGCTGAGCTTTTCGCTAAAAATTGAAAGAAAAAGCAAACATAATGCAAAAGGATCTTGTTCAAAGACCTATTAAAAATTTATAACTTGATCTTTGATTTAGGACATGCCATTCAGTAAAGAATTACATCAGCTCATGTGAATCTTAACGTTTCAAAATCGAAAATAAACTATGATATCAAATAATATTACAACAAATTTGCCAACAAAATGAAACCTAAATCCACTTAATAACTAGAAAGGTGGCTTTCTGATATACTTCCATTTTATATGTTATGTATGATATTTACCAATTTACTATATACATCGTTTAATCTACAGATATGATTGTTTTTCCAAACAAAAACGAATGGGTCACCATATGCGTGTTTGTTACGATTTACAGTAAACAAATGTTGCGGTTATTTTTAGGGAGGACATTACCCCAAATTTAAAAAAGTTTTGTCTGTATTCTTTTTGCATCATTATTGTCATATAATTCCAAATCAGAAAAAGATTAGAAAAAATACTTCAATTTAATCTCCTCCTTTGACAAGACATCAATTAAAAAGCCGTTTGCTACAAAGGTATACATAACAAATTAACAAAGTTTTTCACTTAACTTTCCCCCCCCCCCCCTATTTCACCAACGGCCGCCAATTACCTGCTTGTTTTTGTTTTAAAATCACTGATGTAAAAAAATTGGTTTGTATTATATATATACCATTTAATGTAGGCCAAAATGCCCCTAACTTAATGCATACATAACAAATTAACAAAGTTTTTCACTTAACTTGGTTTCACAAAACGAGTATCATTGACCTGTAGTACCCTTTCACGGTGCAGACGTTGAACGACTGTTTAATGACATTTTGACATTGTTTTCAATAACACGCAGTACTTGATTAACAATAACGTTTCTCCCAATCTATATTTAACTTGCGTAAAGTGGCGACTATAACAATTGGTTGTTGTACAAGTTAAAGATTTTCTGTATCAATTCTTGTCTGAGCGATCCACGAACGAAATAAAATCCACTGAACACTGGTCCAGACCACCGAAAGAAAGCGAGTATCACAAAGGCTCACAACTTCAACCATGTATATTGCTTGGGAACGCATAACGCGTCGGACGTTCGGCTATTGTTCAGACAATTGAGAGTACACTGGGCAACTGCAGAACAATAGAGATTTGTTTCGGCACGCAACTTCAAGATGCGATGAACCGTTGCTATGTAAACTTTAAATGGGTCGCTTGGTTGGAACTATTTAAAATCAAAAGATAGCTACAACTTTGCACAACTGTTTTTCAAACAGTATTACTTCGTTACAATAAAAACAAATCATTGAAAGCGGCAATAACCCTACTTTGCCGCGATATATACCTAGAAAAAAAAACATCAGCTTCTACGACACAGAGAATGTAAAATACAAGTATAAAGCGTCCACCTACATGTTCTTAGCTTACACACTGAACGATGCATCGATTTGTATTGAATTTCACGAACTGCAACACATTGATTCTAAAGCTTCAAGCTAAACTTCAATAACACAAAAATACGCTTGACACTACCAACCACATTAAGCACTAACATGCTGGCGTCCAAAGAAACTGCCAGTAACTGAACAACCTCGATTCAAGTAGCAACGGACACAATAGATGTCTGTTTGGNAACCTCGATTCAAGTAGCAACGGACACAATAGATGTCTGTTTGGCCACGTTACTTGAATACAAAAGACACGAGATTGGACAAAGAAGCCAGAGATAACGAATGGTAGTAGTTACGCGACCACTTTAAAGTAGGTCGTTTCAAGCAAACATATGCCTCCTAGGTAGTAAAAAATGTCGCATAAAACTATGTGTTTTAATTTAATGGGTCTGTTGATACGAGCGGGTAAATTTTAAAATTGATTCACAATTATTATTCCAAGCTGATAACAAGCGTGACATATTTGAAGGCCATCACTGAGGTTTTTTAGGTCAGAATGGAAATTCGAGAATAGTTGTACTTCGTAAGGCCACTGTAGCAAGATTTATTGTGTAGGTAACGAGAATCGCAATGCCTGGTAGTAACGTGCTCAGAAGGTATTGTCCAACTTAGCAACTTTCCAGCGACTGCGCTTATGCAGAACCAACGCGTTCAGAGTAAACACAAACAACTTTGTACACAATGAGTTACCAAGAGAACAAATGTCCGCTACTGCAATTAGTAAAGAAGCGTTAGTGCACAATCGTTATTTAGGGCGTTGGACGAGACACGAAAAGGGTCATTCGAAGTCAAACGGTTTGTTGCTGGTAAACAACGGCCAAACAATTTACCAATGGAAATTCCATTAAATTAGCAGAAATCATTAAAACACAATATTAATACAGTACAATACAAACTAACTTACGAAAATCGTTTTACACATACAATGCATTAGTTTGTTGTCTATTCTTTAGCCTGTGTCATCATGTGTGGTTTTTTCACTATCCACTTTGGTTTAAAAAATGTGCCGCGTGTTGCGTTTTTTGTTGTAAAAAGGTTTATTGCGTATGCATAGTTTAAGTTTCAAAAGTGCGCGATTTTGGCATAATAAATTAGCTCCAGTGACGTGTTGTTCTATACAATAGTGCAGGGGTGCACAATCTGCGGCCGTACGGCCACACAGACGAGTTTTTGCGGCCGTTAACATGTTTGTTAGATATAAATGTCCTGGCGGCCGTGACGTGAATAAAACTCTCCTGCTCAGGGCGTCAAACCGTTTGTCATATGGGTTCAGGTTCGGTTCGGGTTCACTTTGTTTTGTATTTAAGGGGTTGGGCAAGGTAATTTAGCGAAACTACATAAAATTGACCCTACTTTGGCAGACTAGGTTTGAACAAAAAAAAGTGATTCCCCCCCCCCCGTTCAGGTTCGGTTCGGGTTCACTTTGTTTTGTATTTAAGGGGTTGGGTTCGGTTCAGGTAAATTATCCGGTCCGAACCGGTTTGTGGGTTTTAAACCGGTTCAAATTTTCATTTGTTTCATTTAATTCTTCTACCTTGCCTTCAAACTTCAAACGAATTTTGAACATGCTCTGTTTACGTTCTTTAAGTGTTATCTCGCGTATTCATCAGTGCGCTGTTGTTGTTGTTTTAAATCATAAAATTTAAAACAGACTGCGATTTTTGCTGGTTCGGGTCCACCGGTAAACAAAATACGAGGTTCAATTTCGGTTCGGATTTTTAGAAAATCGTAATTACCTGTTTGGTTTCGGTTCGGGTTTAATGAAATTAACCGCTTAAACCGGTTCGCGGGTTTAGTTTCGGTTCGACGCCCCATTCTGATTTTCAAACTGTTCTAAACAGTTTTTATGGCACTAAAAAGAGTATTATCAGCCTAGTACTCATATGCGGCAGACTTTCTGTACGCCCCTTGTGTGCGAACAACACGAACAAAACAGGAACCAAAAGCATCACAATATACATTATGACATGATAAACACTTAAGACTGATCTTTATACTGTGCAATCAATAAGCTAAAAATTAATCTGGGCTTTTGGGGAGCCATCAAATGGTATAACATAACGTGCTCAAGTTTGTAATTTTTTAGTGGATATGTAACAAGTAATTTTGAAACCCTGTATTAAACTAAATAAACTTAATCTTCACTCACTGTTCCTCTGTGTGAAAGTGATTTATCTGCCTTCAGAAAACTGCTGATTTTCATTCGAATCGGACTCTCGTAACTTACAAAAATATTCTTCACTAGCTGTTTCTCATAAATCTTCTCGCTTTAGAATTTTCATGTCACCAAATTAAGGAACAGAATAAAAATACTTTTTAGTAAAAAATCCTTTTTGGATGGAAAATGTATACCTAGAATTTAAAATAAGACCAAAGCTGAATTTTTGTCATTTGTACAAGCTGTTTGGCCATAGAGGGGGGATATTTAAATATTCACAGAATTTGTGCATTGAAGGTTCACTTGCTTATGATACAAGTATTATTTACAATTTATAAGTAAGACAGTTTCGCAAATGCGTATTTCGAGTTATGAGTTAATGAAAGAACAGGATTATTTGATTTTATTTGATAACTTTCAGATTTGTTTTAGTTGAACAATCAAAAGTTTTTTTTGAGTTACACAACACACTAGTGTTGGTAATAATGTAGATTCGCCTATTGAATGTGTCACCCTTAAAACTTTTCAGTGACAAAAATAATGAAATAAAGTTCTTTCTTATATGAAGACTAAAAGATTCCACACAGAGCGATTCACTGACATCAGTTTAATGCAGTACAACAAAAATGTCGAACAGAACGTAGAACGCAGAATAATCGAATGGATGCTCGACCTATCTTAATACATAGATCGACATAGATCCAAACATAATGTCAATCATCTCGAATATTGTTAGCATACATTTAATGATAGGGCAATAACGTATTAAGAAGCTATTTTCAATTGGGCTTCCAGCATAATTACTGTCCAACTTTTTAACCAAACATTTTAAATTCCAAAAATTTAGCATAAAAATAATAAAACTCATTATTAACACGTTGCAACAAAAACTGACAATATTCAAAAAACAAACAATGGAACAAAAAAGCTGTTACAAAATAGTTGACATAGTTGCTGGATTCTAATTACCCGTTGTTGTCCTATTAGTGGCTGCTTTACATATCCGTTTGTGAAAGCAACGGTCAAATACAGTCCTTCCCTGAATTGTGGTTTGAAATTTGCAAATCACTGTTTTCAAAACATGCAAAAGTCTATTTAAGCAAACAGTTTTTCATACACCTTACACATGTGTGACTTTCCGTATTCGGACATCTGTTTATTTCGGACATCTCCGTATTCGGACATAATGTATTAGGACATCTGTTTTACTCCTGCAGTTTTAGACTTAAATGCATCTAAGATTTAAGTTCTTTAAACATTAGGCATGTGTTGAATCAAATTACAATTTCTTTTCAACTAAATT
>QLIY01003431.1:0-11010 GCA_003260075.1 Phallusia mammillata | reverse complement strand
ATTTGGCTGAAACTTACACATATGGTAGATATAGTTAACCAGATGTGTTTCCCACTTTGTTTGTGTTGATAACCCCAGTATTTACCCTGTTAACCCCTTAAAATGGGTGAGTCTTAAAACAGTGTCGGAATGGGCTGAAATTGAGATAGCTTGAAGAGTAGGCCACTATGTTAATTGTTGTGTTCAATCCTGTAGCCCCAACATTTACCACACTAGCCCAAAGTGTAGAAAGTGTAGAATGTATTTGTATGTTACTTGGCACCACAAACGAAAGGTTTCTGTGGCGCAATAGTGTTACAAGGGCAAGCAGTTGTATCTTACTTGTGTTTGTGGGTTGCTTAGTGGACGTTTTTGCGCCATGACAGTTAGGCGGTTGTTAACAGCCCTATGACGTCAAAAGCATTAACAGCTGTTGCTCAAAACACCTCTAGTGGTCAAAATTTTAAACATTGGTGGATTGGGCTCAAGTTTTGCTGTACTATTGATTGAGTTGTTGTGATTTCATATTTTTTAGTTTGTTTGTCGAACCTCATTAGTTACCCTACTAGCCCCCTAAAATGGGTCAGTTTTTTAAACAATTTCGGAATTGGCTGAAATTTGAACAGCTTATAGAAATTACCATTCGTAGGAGCTGGTTGTTGTGTTTAACTTTGTAGCCCCAATTTCACCCCACTAGCCCCTTAAAATGAGTGAGTTTGTTAAACAGTGTCGGAATTGCCTAAAATTTGGGTAGCATGTATAATGTGTTATTTGTAAGTTTCGATTGATGTATTTTACCTTGTAGCCCTAACATTTACTCCACTAGCCCCCTAAAATAAGTTAATTTTCTAAACAACGTTTAAATTGAATGAAATTTGGATAGCTTGTAGGAGTTACCATTTATAAATGTTGATTGTTGTGTTTTATCTTATAGCTTCAACATTTACCCCACTAGCCACTTTGCTTTTAAGTTGCTGCCAACATCAGCACATCTACAAGTGCAAAAGCTGTAACACTTGGAATCCAACAAATATTTACTTGCAGTTCATATGGATTTCCAATACCTAGTGTTACATGGAAAAGGTAAGAAACCTTTGTCAGTAATAATTGCTTGATTGATAAGTTGGTACTGCAATACATACCCCCTGATCTGCTAATACTAATATATTACTTACTTATTTTGCTTTCTCAGGAATATTGTAGTAACTTTATTTTTAAACAAGGTATCAAACAAAAATATTCAACTGGGTAATAGTGGGTACACAGTTTGTTTAAATGTAATTTTTAGGAATGATGACTTTGTAAGTTCATCAACAAATAAAAACATTTATCAATCACATGTGAAGTTGGGAGTAATGCTGCTGGATCTGCTAAAACATCAGATATACAAGCTCAAGGTTAGTTCGCTAGACAAGCCACATAGTTTTCCAACTTAAAATTTTTTTGTTGTTCCAGCAATCACTATTTCACCTACCTCACATGTTTTTGCTATTGGGGACAGAATAATCTTCACATGTGCTTCATATGGACATACAACTCCACAAATCACATGGAAAAGGTTGTAGTTAGTTTATCTGAGTGATAAAAAATGATTTATTGAATACATTTTGTGATAGGAATGGAAATTCGGTTGGTTCAAGTGGAAATATTTATCAAATGATTAAAAATACATTGGGAGATAAAACTGGCTGCAACCTTTCTATTACTCTTCAACATATCGGTGAGGCAGGAGATTATTCATGTGAAGTTCCAAGTGCTAATGATGATGGAGTTTACCTAACGCGAAATATGCAAGTTAAAGGTGTGACAAATTGTAATTCTCATACCTTGTTTACAATTCCTTCTATGACGCAAATTTTGCATCTAATACTAAAACATTTCACAGTTGCTGCCAATATATCACTCAGCGACAGCCAGGTGACAATTAA
Source organism: Phallusia mammillata (assembly GCA_003260075.1). Taxonomy (NCBI): domain Eukaryota; kingdom Metazoa; phylum Chordata; class Ascidiacea; order Phlebobranchia; family Ascidiidae; genus Phallusia; species Phallusia mammillata. Next base: position 9,103 of record QLIY01003431.1, on the reverse strand, counting down.
AGACAGGCAAAGTAAAGACATCAGTTGCATTTCATTTGGTATCCCAACACCACAAGTATACTGGAAAAGGTGATATCATCATTGGATTATAAGATATGTTCTGCATTATGTGCATTGTTATGGAATAATATTTTTTGGGTTAAAGTGTGAACTTTAATATAGGGCAGGGGTGGCCAAACTTTTTTACCAGAGGGCCAAATTTGCAACTGTCTTGCCACTGGAGGGCCGGATTAAATGAGATTTACGTAAAATTTGTCGTAACTGGTTGCCATCTTTATTAAAATATATATTATTGTAGTAGAATAACAATAAATAACACCATCTTGTTTACACTTGTATTTAATAAAAGGTTTATATATGTTCACAGTGGTAAATATGGTGCTTGGAAAAAAACCAGGCAAGGTGTTTGGCGGGCCGGATGAAACAGGACGGGGGCCGGATGCGGGCCGCGGGCCGTAGTTTGGCCACCACTGATATAGGGTATTGGTGGTCTAACATGGTTCATTATAGTAGACAAGTCATGAAGTGTTTCATTCGTATCTGCTGTACTGAATGATGCCGGTGAATACATTTGTCATGCAAGTAATGTTGTGCAAAATGGAACTTTGAAAACAGTTCAAAGTGGTTTACATGTTCATGGTAAGTTGTTGGTTAATAAAATAACCTAGTTGACTAGATATATTGAAAAACATTTATATATTTTTTTAACCAACAAACTTTGTTTATGACTTTTTGAGGTTCATTTTATCATGTCAATAGTATTACAAATTTCTACAATTCATGGGGGGGGGGAACTTCTACCCACTGGACACTGGAGAATCAATGGCCAAACTTTAAATGAAAAATCCCCTGTACACATATCATCTATTAGTAATGGAGACCAACTTGTCTCAAAACTGCGGCTCAAAAACTCGCTTCTATTTGGAGGGAACTCTACAATGGGGGGGGGGAACTTACACAATAAAATTTAGTGAATTCTTACATGCTTTTAGACTTGCAAATACTGTATATGTAGCAAGCATTTTACTTCTTATTTTAAAATTCCACATGTACATGTGCTTCTAAAATTACCATGTTCCTTCTGTATTTTTTGCAGTTGGACCAATTTACAGGAGTTTTACTCAACCTAGAGTTTTCAGTCACTCACAGACATTCACTTGCACATTTGTTCGAAAACCTCTACCCACTGGACACTGGAAAATCAATGGGCAAACTTTGAATGCAAAATCCCCCACACATATATCATCTATTGGTGATGGAGACCAACTTGTATCAAAACTATTACTTAAAAACTCACTTATATTTGGTGGAAACTCTACAATCAAGTGCTGGGCAGAAAATTTGGTCGGAAAATCCAAATCAAAACTGATTCAGTTTAATACTGGTGAGCAATTTATCTTGGGTTAATTGTTTTAAGTGGACTCTTGTTGAAATTTGTTGAGTTCGCAGATTAACAAGTTCACATTTATGTGTTTTTTTAACTTAGGTTAATTATTACTTTTAGATCTACGAGAGGAGAACGGCTAGTATTATGTTGCTTACAACACAAAAGTAAATTACTCACAATCCCTTGAGCAGTGCACAGAAAAAGGAGGAACTTTAGCATCAAAATCGTTTCTTCTAAAATTAAATATGAAAAACAACTCTTGGACATTTTTAGAAAATGCAGTTTGGTTACAGGAAACAGAAAAGTTAAGTGAGTCTAATTATGATGTGTGCTAGGATTCTTTTAAATATTTTTTGCCCTCTTTTTCCACTTTTTAAGAGATGTTTTTTTTTTGTTAGCAATGGAAACTCACGATAATCAAGATGCTGCTAATATATCTTTGCTATGCAGAGTAATAGTGACAGGAAGAGAAATTAAAGAAACAGATTGTAATAAAACATATCCATCAATATGTTTATTTTCAGGTATCCTTAGTTGTGGATTATTTTTGTTTGTCTTCTTGTGAATAGCAATAGACTTCATTTTAGGTTTTGAAATTCTTGATACAAGCAAGTGTTATACCAACAAGATTGTTGTGAAATGGAAAGATCATTTGAAGCACAAGAAAACATTTAATTACACAATATCTGTTGTAAACTCAAATACGGGGGGGGGGGGGGGGGGGGGGGGGGGGGGGGGGGGGGGGGGGGGGGGGGGGGGGGACAAACTTTGAATATGAAACAACTGTTGACAAACTTCCAACGAATGCAAACTTTACCATATTTGTATGTAAACCTGGTAACAATGGATAGCAAACTTAGTTGTGTACTTGAGATAAAAATATACTCAATTGCGCTAAATGTTTGTTTATTTCCTTCTTTCTTTTAACTTTGCCACTTTTTTTTATTATACTTGTTTAACAAAACTAACACTTTTTTCTTGCTTGTATTTACCTTTAAAGCATGTTAAATTTTACTTTGAGGATTTTTCAGTAATTCCAAGAAACCCTACATTAAGTCTTAATGAAATTTACACAATTAAAAAAACATTTTTTTCTGTGTAAGAAATTACTTAGTTTAGTAGGAATTGATTGTATTAATCAAACACCCTTTCAGATTAAAATTCACTTGGAATATGGTGGGAAAATAACTGTGGCACATGCTGTGGCAAAAATATCAGCCATTTTCCAAAATGTAACAAGCCAAATGGTTCAATCTTCTTCAACTTGTGAAGTTCAAATAAGCATTCCACAGTCATTGTTGGAAACAATAACTCTTCTACAAGTAAGTTTTTAAAGCAATTTTATTTTTTAATAATTCTTTCACACTATTTTTTGTCCTGTCCTGTATTTAGGTTCACACCAATAGACATTGGAACAATAGCAAAATAGAAAATGTGACTGTTGACCTCAAGCCATCAAATTTAACCAAATATGAAATAAAAATTGGTGATAATGAAAGAATAGATGCATCATTTAAACTGCAAAGGGGGGGGGGGGGGGGGGGGGGGGGGGGGGGGGGGGGGGGGGGGGGGGGGGGGGGGGGGGGGGGGGGGGGGGGGGGGAATTGTTCGGAACTTGTGTTTCAATTTGATGGAAATTGCTCAAGAGGTGGAGGTAAACAAACAATCAAACTTTGTTTCATAAAAATGGATCTGTTAATTCCATTTGACTTATGATTAACTGGCTGATGTTTGTAGAAAGTTTAAATCCTTCCAATGGACAAAGTGATAATGCTACTGTTGGAATATCTGTTGGAATGGGACGTTTTGTTGTGGTTTTGACCTTGTTGGGAGCACTTGCTTATTATTACAGGTTGGATATATTTCTAATTTACTTTCAAAACAAGATGTATGTACAAAAGTAAATATTTAATAATTTAATCTTTTTACAGAAACAAAATTAGTTTGAGATTAAACTTTCTTCAAAGATCTGATGAAAAAGATTTTTCCAAATACAAAGCAAAGAAAACTGAAACAGTGGGAGAAACAAGAATTGCTGCAAAAGATCTTGAGAAGTTCTATGTACAGAGTTTAAAGAATGGACACAAGCCTATTAGAAAAGAATTTGAAGTTAGTAAGATGTTAAAAAATAATTAAATGTAATTTCAATTTGCAAGTAAAATGAAATATCACATTGTAGAGACTTTGTGCAAGTGACACCAATGTTATGGAATGTTCAACTACTTGCAACGAAACACATGAAAATCCATATGAAGTTGTTTCAAGTATGTACTGACAAATGATATAGAACTGGTAAAATAAACATTTACTGTTTTTATTAAGGTTCAGCAACCACAAGCAGCAGGCCTCAAGTAGTTGATGGAACGGGGGATTATGTTAATATCTCACTTACAAAGGTAAGGATATAATTAACTAAAATATCAGACATGTTGATTTTAAATTGTTATTGGTTTTATTCTGGCAGTATGTCTTAAAAAAAGTAGGATGTATGCTAAATGTTTATTAGTAGCATGTCAAAAGCTACTAAAAGACATGTTGATATTATATTGTTAGTTGTTTAATTCAGAGTTTTGAAGTATTTTTTTAAAACTATTAAGTGGGCCATATGATATATTCGTTGTATGTTAAACCACCTTTAGTGGACAAAAGGTTTTTACTGAATAGAGTATAGGATGTAAAGGAGAATGCTCTTTTTAACTGAACAACATTTCTTAGGAAAGCATCCAGGTTTCAGATAAATGGATTACCACTGAAAGTCCAACCCACAAAACTATGGGACAATTTTGGAGAATCGTTTGGAATCAAAATGCCAGAGTTATGATCATGTTGGACCACATGGACAATCATGAAAAGGTTTGCATTTTAAATGATTTAAATTAGGGCGAATATATTTATAACTACAAAAAGTGATCATGTAAAGGATGCTAGGAATGGGTATTTTAGAACTTCAGAAAGTTAAAAATATATTTAGCATTAGCAAATTCAGAACCATAACTCAATTTCTTGATTATAGAATCGGTGTGTGGAATATTGGTCCAATATTGGTTGTGTGAAAGAATATGAAACAATCATTGTAAGACTTGATGNCTTCCAACTGATGCGAACTTCAACATATCTGTATGTGAAATTGATAGCAATCTAAGTTGTATATTTGTGATTATATAATATCAACTCCATTGTGCTGAATCATAGGTTTTCACCTTTTAACTCTTGCTAGGCCTAAATAATAAACTTTGTTCAGATTGAACATCAGTTACAGCATATTGGAAAAACAGCTGTAGCACATGCTATGGCAAAAACATCAGCAGTCTTTCGGAATGTAACAAGCCAGATGATTCAATATTCTTCAACTTGTGAAATTCAAATAAACATTCCACAGTCATTGTTAGAAACAATAACTCTTTTACAAGTGAGGTTTTGTTTTTAAAAGACAATTTTCAGTTACTTTCCATGACATTTCTTTGACATTATTTACTATTTTCTTGTTTCTTGATTGCATACTTTAAAATGATGTTCTTTGTCAGGTTTCCACCAGCAGACATTGGAACAATAGCATCATTGAAAATGTAGCTGTTGACCTTCAACCATCAAATTTAACCAAATATGAAATAGAAATTGGTGATAATGAAAGAATAGATGCATCATTTAAACTGCAAACTTCCGATTGCTCCGGACTTGTGTTTCAAATTGATGGAAATTGCTCAAAAGGTGAAGGTAAACAAACAGTCAAACTTCATAAAAATGGATCAGTAAATGCCATTTGACTTATGGTGAACTTTATGTTTGTAGAAAGTTTAAACCCTTCCAATGAACAAAGTGATAATGCTACTGTTGGAATATCTGTTGGATTAGGAAGTTTGGTTGTGATTCTGACATTGTTGGGAGTACTGGTTTATTATTACAGGTAAGACACATTTCTAATTGATATTCAAACAAGATGTATTTGCAAATATTTAATATTTTTATCTTTTTACAGAAACAAAATTGGTTTGAGATTAAACTTTCTTCAAAGATCTGATGAAAAAGATTTTTCCAAACACAAAGCAAAGAAAACTAAAACTGTGGGAAAAACTAGAATCGCTGCCAAGGATCTTAAGAAATTCTATGTACAGAGTTTAAAGAATGGACACAAGCCTATTAGGAAGGAGTTTGAAGTTAGTAAACTGCCCAAATGTATGTTTAAAAATAATTAAGTGCATAGGTCAGCAGGTTTTGTACTTTTAACTAGGCAAACTCCATTTGAAACCCTTAAGTTATCATACCTTTTCTAAACCATTAACTTTAGCAAACTCTATTTGATAATTGATTTATGATTCTAGAGACTTTGTTCATGTGACAGTAATGTCAGGGAATGTTCAACAAATTGCATTGAAACACATGAAAATCATATGAAGTTGTTTCAAGTATGTATCAACATTGACAAATAATATACAATTGTTAAAATAAACATTTTTCTTATTAAGGTTCAGCAACCACAAGCAGCAGACCTCAAGTAGTTGGTGGAACTGGTGATTATGTTAATATCTCACTTACAAAGGTGAGATTGTAAATAACTGAAGCAGAAGACATGGTAGTATATCGTAAATGGTCTTGTTTAAACACAGGTAGTATGCATATGTAACATTATGGGTTATTTAGTGTATGAATATTCGTAATATGTTAAAACAGGGGTCACCAAACTTTTTTCACTGCGGGCCGGATAAGTTTAATAATGATTCACGCAGGCTGCATAGTTTGCACGCCCCAGCGCCGTCTTTCCAAACTTATCCCTCGAGGTGATTTTTATAGGGGGCCAAGAGATGGTCTTTCTACAATGCTATTTAAAATCTGGTAATGCGACTGTTGAATTGTACAGAGTGTCTCATCTTACGAGCAATGCTTGTAGATTACGTCACAAGTAACAAAATATGGCAATTATTTGCGCACAATTAACACTTATAGTCTTATTTGAGACGTAACAAACCGGTTTGGATCAATCTTGGGCATTGTAATTCTATGAAACTATAGGTAATATCAATTCTACATATCGCGACAGGAAAACTTTCGTAAGGAGTAGATTAATTTTTGAATGTTACAAAGTTATCAATACGATTTGGCAAACCAAAAATGTGTTCGCGGGCCGAATGAAATGACCTCGCGGGCCGGATCCGGCCCGCGGGCCGTAGTTTGGTGACCCCTGTGTTAAAAGATACCCTGCTAATTGACAAAACATTTTTAACGACTAAATTTTAGGATAAAGAGAAAAAAAGCTGTTTTAATAACCAAAATTGTTAGGCAAGCATCCAGGTTTTAGATAAATGGATTACCACTGAAAGTCCAACCTACGAAACTATGGGACAATTCTGGAGAACTGTTTGGAATCAAAATGCCAAAGTTATCATCATGTTGGACCACATGGATAATCATGGAAAGGTTTGCTTTTTAAATAATTTAAATTACAACTGATTTAAAAAAATTCAAAACAAACTTGCTTGGAATTGGTTTTTAAATGTTATGCACTTCTAGACACTCAATTTCATGATTACAGAATCGGTGTGTGGAATATTGGTCCAATATTGGTTGTGTGAAAGAATATGAAACAATCATTGTAAGACTTGATGATGTCACTAATCATGGTTGTTACATCACAAGGAAGTTTGGTGTGGAGGAAGCAAGTGGACAATATTCATCTGTGAGTAAAGTTTTGTTGAATTTTTTTTTTCATATTTATTGAAATGAAATAAAGCTTACTTGCTCATAATTTTTTGTTTAACCTGTAAAGGCAATACCACAATCTTCTTCAAACAAAGAAAATGGCTTATTAATAATATGGAATGACAAATCTATTAACTATATACTTGCAGTGTTGACTTAATATGTGTAAGTATATGAACTATACGAATTTCGTTGCATCATACAATTTCAAGACATTGGATGGCCAGCTAGCAGCACTCCAGCGACATCCAGTGGAATCATGCACTTTATGTCAGATGTGAATAAAAAAATGAAAGAAGTTGAAATGTCTAGTAAAACTAGATGTCCCGCTGTGGTGCAATCAATGTAAGCATTTTCCTTTGATAGTTTTAATATAATGAAATCATTTGCAATGTGAAAATTAGGCTAGGCTAAACCATGTATAACCATAATTCATGATATATTTGATATTGCTTTTGCTGTTTGATTCTAATTCAAGCACATACCACATTGGATAGCTATCCTGGTAGTTTAATCATTTCTTAATTTTATAACATTTTTCTTGCTGTTATTAAAGACCTGAATCTGGACATACTGGAACTTTTATTGCACTTGATTATTTGATTGATGAAATGAACAAAACTGAAGAAGTTGATGTTTATCAAGTTGTGTACCATATGAGGCAGCAGAGATTGGGGACAGTACAAACTGAGGTGAAAAGTATTGAACCATTATAAAGACATTGTTTGTTAGTTTTGTATGTCCTTTTTATTTTTAGGACCAATACATTTTATTGTACAAAGTCATGACAGAACTGGCATTGTTTGGTGAAACTGATTTGGATTTGCAACAATTTAAATCTGTGATTGACAGTTTAAGCAGGTTTGCTTCTTTGTATCGACAAATGCATACACAAGATTTAAAATAAATGAATCTTTTATTAGTGTTTATATTCCCTTCACTGTTCCTGTTTTCTGTTACTGCTTGATGTATTTCATAGATCTCCTACAACCAACTTGGTCACAACCCAATTTAATTTACTTCAACAAGCTTTGGATGAATGAACAGTTGCCAGTGTGACAATTGAATCTCCACAAACTGTTGCTTGTAAGCTTGCTGTCACTGTTGCATTTCTTTATGCTAATATAAAATTTAATTTGATTAGTTTTTGATTCATTGTTTCAAATGAAGCTTTCAACTCCCACATTTATGACAATTTTACAGAAACAACCAGGGGGGGGGGGGGGGGGGGGGGGGGGGGGGGGGGGGGGGGGGGGGGGGGGGGGGGGGGGGGGGGGGGGGGGGGGGGGGGGGGGGGGGGGGGGGGGGGGGTCATGTGTTTCATACCTATCTCTTGGGATACTATATTTATTACTTACAATGTATTATTATTTCAGGCTTATGGAAGTGAGAATGATGTTCTAGTCTGCAGTGAAATTTTTGGACACTTCCAAGATTTCTGGAATCTAGTTTTGAACCAAAATGTTGAATTGATTGTGATGCTAGACAATTTAAAGGTACAAATATAATTTAAATGCAAAAATCCGTACAATATTGTTTTTCAAACAATGCAATACTTGTCATTACAGAATTCTAGTCTGCTACCTTGCAACCAAAACACCACAAAACAGTTTGGCAATATTTGTGTAACACTTGTGAGTAAAACAGAATCTCAACCTGGTCAACATGGAATGGAAAGTTTTTATGTGGAAAGTACAGAGAACAGAAACAAAGTAATGTAAAATTTATACTTGCATTCATGAAATAACTCAAATTTGTGTTTTTCAGTTGTACACAAAACTTATCAGTTACGACTCTTGGAATAATGATGATTCTCCATCTGATATTTCTGGGTTTGTTGAGTTTTTGTCATTTAATAAATCATTAAGAGGTAAAGAAACTGAAGCAAATGTCTTGGTTTGTTCCAAGTAAGTTTGTGTATAAACTTTATGTGCAGCATCCAGGTTAGCTTTATTGTTTGTTTGTTTTTAGCAATGGATTGTCTTGGTATAATTTATAGTTCAATAATTCAATTTGACTTTA
>QLIY01003430.1:0-12251 GCA_003260075.1 Phallusia mammillata | reverse complement strand
GACAGCAAGATCTGATCTGCCCATCTACCTCTCCATGGTCCAGTTGTATTAAATTGGCCGAGCACAAGAGTGGTGAGCTTTGTGTCAATACCTTTAACAAACAATTAAATTGTTTTTACAGCTTTTTTGTGACATTAGAGCAAATTTGCTTTTGGGTTTAATTTGATAAAAAATATCATTTAAGCAACTGTAAAGAACGCGAGGTTTCGCAAACATTTATTCGCTTTGCTTATATTGCTCTATATTCTATGTAGCCTTTCATGTTTTGCGGTGTTTCATCCCCCCCCCCACAATTAAATTGTTTTTACAGCTTTTTTGTGACATTAGAGCAAATTTGTTTTTGGGTTCAATTTGATAAAAAATATCATTTCAGCAACTGCAAAAAAACGCGTGGTTTCGCAAAGTTTTATTCGCTTTGCTCATATTGCTCTTTATTCTATGTAGCGTTCTGTATTTTGGGGCTGTACGTTCAGTAACTACCACTGTTTTTTTACAGACCACCATTTCGGGGCCAGTTGGACGATCTTAGGAACTTTGCAGCCAATATTTGCTCTGGTGTGACATCTGGCGGCATACGAAATTAGACGAAGGTCGGAAGCGAAGCATTTGAATGCAGAAGCACTGTTTCGGATGAAGGACAAAGTGTTGAGGTACTGATGTGCCCCCCCCCCGGGGCCAGTTGGACGATCTTAGAAACTTTGCAGCCAATATTTGCTGTTGTGTGACACCTGGCGGCATACGAAATTAGACGAAGGTCGGAAGCGAAGCACTTGAATGCAGACGCACTGTTTTGGATGAAGGACAAAGTGTTGAGGTACTGATGTTTATGGCAAAACTAATTCGTTTATTCCACAATTGACCGTTGCAAACACGCTTCACTGCTGGTTAACACTTCACATACAGCCAACTAGATTCAAGATTTTTGATTAAGAGGGATATTATGCAGCCGTGCCACAATGCAGGTTTTTTACGTGGTAACAGTTACTGAAAAGTCGGTGATTTGTAAAAGACGTAACTTTAACAAGCTTTAAGTGATAAATTTCATTGCTGATGAAACCTTATTGTCATAATGATTGTCATTGTTAGAAAAGTTTTGACTTTGTAACAATTATTTTTCTTGTGGCTTACAAGTTAGAAGAATATCTGATATAGCACTGCTTTCGTTTTTTGTGTGAAAAGTTTTGATTAGATTTTATTTAACCAGTGCAATCTATGACCATGAATGGACGTTAAAAATTTTGTTGCAATTTCCGTTTCAAATCCGATGAGCACCATGACTTCTCCCCGTTGTTGAGGAGGGTGCTGATGAGATGTAGCATTCTAGTCCCCGTGGTGTAGGTTTCAGAGCACATTAGGTGCATAAATTTGGTGCATTTATAATACCCACACAACAAATATATTTTTCTCTTTCAGTTGGATTTAGGAAACTTTTTCTTTCACTTAAATTTCCTACAAAAGCAGCATTTGCAATACTCTAGTCCCAGTTTCATTGAGGTGTGCGCAAATGAGATGCAGCCTTCTGGTGCCCTTATGTTGTTGAGGTGTGCGCAACTGAGATGCAGCCTTATGTTGTTGAGGTGGGCGCTCATTAGGTGCTGCCATCTGGTCCCTGTGGTTTTGAGGTCGGCGTCTATTAGATGCAGCCTTCTAGTCCCATGTTGTTAAAGTGGGTGCTCATGAGATGAAGCCTTCTGGTCCCACGTTGTTGAGGTGGGGCACCCATGATGTATCACTTTGGTACCCGTGTTGTAGATTTGGGCTCATATTTAGTGCAGTCTTCTGGTGCCATGTAGTTGAGGTGGGCGCATATGAGGTGCAGCATTCTGGTCCCATTGCCCCCCCCCCACGTAACTTTAACAAGCTTTAAATTATAAATTTCATTGCTGATGAAACGTTACTGTCATAATGATTGTCATTGTTAGAAAAGTTGAATTTGTAACAATTATTTTTCTTGTGGCTTACTAATTAGAAGAATATCTGATATAGCGCTGCTTTTGACCCCCCCCCCGACGTAACTTTAACAAGCTTTAAATTATAAATTCATTGCTGATGAAACCTTACTGTCATAATGATTGTCATTGTTAGAAAAGTTTTGAATTTGTAACAATTATTTTTCTTGTGGCTTACTAGTTAGAAGAATATCTGATATAGCACTGCTTTTGTCCCCCCCCCCTGTTAGAAAAGTTTTGAATTTGTAACAATTATTTTTCTTGTGGCTTACAAGTTAGAAGAATCACACTGCTTTTGTTTTTTTGTGTGAAACGTTTTGCCCCCCCCCCGCATACGAAATTAGACGAAGTTCGGAAGCGAAGCATTTGAATGCAGACGAACTGTGTTGGATAAAGGACAAAGTATTGAGGTACTGATGTTTATGGCAAAACTAATTCGTTTATTCCACAACTGACCGTTGCAAACACGCTTTACAGCTGGTTAACACCTCACATACAGCCAACTAGATTCAAGATTTTTGATCAAGAGCCCCCCCCCCGGCAAAACTAATTCGTTTATTCCACAACTGACCGTTGCAAACACGCTTCACCGCTGGTTAACACCTCACATACAGCCCACTAGATTCAAGATTTTTGATTAAGATGGATTTTATGCAGCCGTGCCACAACGCAGGTTTTTTACTTGGTAACAGTTACTGAAAAAAATCGGTGATTTGTAAAAGACGTAACTTTAACAAGCTTTAAATTATAAATTTCATTGCTGATGAAACCTTACTGTCATAATGATTGTCATTGTTAGAAAAGTTTTGAATTTGTAACAATTATTTTTCTTGTGGCTTACAAGTTAGAAGAATATCTGATATAGCACTGCTTTCGTTTTTTGTGTGAAAAGTTTTGATTAGATTTTATTTAACCAGTGCAATCTATGACCATGAATGGACGTTAAAAATTTTGTTGCAATTTCCGTTTCAAATCCGATTAGCACCATGACTTCTCCCCGTTGTTGAGGAGGGTGCTGATGAGATGCAGCCTTCTAGTCCCCGTGGTGTAGGTTTCAGAGCACATTAGGTGCATAAATCTGGTGCATTTATAATACCCACACAACAAATCTATTTTTCTCTTTCAGTTGGATTTAGGCAACTTTTTTTTTCGCTTAAATTTCCTACAAAAGCAGCATTTGCAATACTCTAGTCCCAGTTTTAATGAGGTGTGCGCAAATGAGATGCAGCCTTCTGGTGCCCTTATGTTGTTGAGGTGTGCGCAACTGAGATGCAGCCTTATGTTGTTGAGGTGGGCGCTCATTAGGTGCTGCCTTCTGGTCCCTGTGGTTTTGAGGTCGGCGCCCATTAGATGCAGCCTTCTAGTCCCATGTTGTTAAGGTGGGCGCTCATGAAATGAAGCCCCCCCCCCCATGCAGCCTTATGTTGTTGAGGTGGGCGCTCATTAGGTGCTGCCTTCTAGTCCCATGTTGTTAAGGTGGGCGCTCATGAGATAAAGTCTTCTGGTCCCACGTTGTTGAGGTGGGGCACCCACGATGTATCACTTTGGTACCCGTGTTGTAGATTTGGGCGCATATTTAGTGCAGCTTTCTGGTGCCATGTAGTTGAGGTGGGCGCATATGAGGTTCAGCATTCTGGTCTCATTCTTGTGGAAGTGGGCGCTCATGAGATGCAGAACTCTGGTTACCGTGTTGTTGAGGTGTGCCCTCATGAGATGCAGCCTTCTGGCTCCGTGTTGTTAAAGAGGGGGCTCATAAGGTGCAGTCTTCTGGCCCCATGTTATTGAGGTGGGCGCTGATGAGATGCAGCCTTCTGGTTCCTGTGTTGCAGAGTTGGGCCATGATCAGATGCAGCCTTTTGGTCCCCGTGGTGTTGAGATGGTCTCTGATGAGATACAGCCTTCTGGTTCCTTGTTGCCCCCCCCCCTGGTCCCTGTGAGATTGAGGTCGGCGCTCATGAGATGCAGCATTCTGGTCCGCATGTTGATAAGATAGGCGTTCATAAGATGCAGCCTTCTGGTTCCCGTGTTGTTGAAGAGGACGCTCATGAGGTGCAGCCTGATGGTCCAATATTGTTGATGTGGGCTCTGATGAGATGCAGCCTTTCGGTCCCCGTGTTGATAAGGTGCTCGCTGATGAAATGCAGAACTCTGATCCCCGTGTTTTAGAGGTTGTGCTTATGAGATGCAGTCTTCTGTTCCTCATTTTGATAAGGTAGGCGTTCATAAGATGCAGCCTTCTGGTTCCCGTGTTATTAAAGAGGACGCTCATGAAGTGCAGCCTGATGGTCCCATGTTGTTGATGTGGGCTCTGATGAGATGCAGCCATTTGGTCCCATGTTGTTAAGGTGGGCGCTTATGAGATGCAGAACTCTGTTCCCGGTCGTGTTGAGGTGTGCCCTCATGAGATGCAGCTTTCTGGTCCCTGTTGTGTTGAGGCGTGTGCTCATAATGTGCTGGCTACTGATCCCCGTGTTGTTGAGATGGGCCCTAGTGAGGTGCAGCCTTCTGGACCCTGTGGTGTTGAGGATGGCGCTTATAAGATGCAGTCTTCTTGTCCCCGTGCTGTTGAAGTGGACGCATATGAGATGCAGTCTTCTGGTCCGCATGTTGATAAGGAAGGCGTTCATGAAATGCAGCGTTTTGGTCCCCGTGTTGTTAAAGTTGTGCTCATGAGAAGCAACGTTCTGGTCCCCGTGCTTTTGAGGACTGCGCCCATGAGTTGCAGCCTTCTGGTCCCTAGGGCGTTGAGGTGGACGCTCAAAAAGTACACCCTTCTGGTACCCCCCCCCCGGCTCTGATGAGATGCAGCCATTTGGTCCCCGTGTTGTTAAGGTGGGCGCTTATGAGATGCAGAACTCTGTTTCTGGTCGTGTTGAGGTGTGCCCTCATGAGATGCAGCTTTCTGGCCCCCCCCCCTTAAGAGGTCCAGCCATTTGGTATCCGTGTTGTTGAGGTGGACGCTCATGAGATGCAGCCTTCTGGTCCCTGTGAGATTGAGGTCGGCGTTCATAAGATGCAGCCTTCTGATCCCCGTGTTGTTGAAGAGGAAACTCATGAAGTGCAGCCTGATGGTCCCATGTTGTTGATGTGGGCTCTGATGAGATGCAGCCATTTGGTCCCCGTGTTGTTAAGGTGGGCCCTTATGAGATGCAGAACTCTGTTTCCGGTCGTGTTGAAGTGTGCCCTCATGAGATGCACCTTTCTGATCCCCGTTGTGTTGAGGCGTGTGCTCATAATGTGCTGGCTACTGATCCCCTTGTTGTTGAGATGGGCCCTAGTGAGATGCAGCCTTCTGGACCCTGTGGTGTTGAGGATGGCGCTTATAAGATGCAGTCTTCTTGTCCCCGTGCTGTTGAAGTGGACGCATATGAGTTGCAGTCTTCTGGTCCGCATGTTGATAAGGAAGGCGTTCATGAAAAGCAGCGTTTTGGTCCCCGTGTTGTTAAAGTTGTGCTCATGAGAAGTAACGTTCTGGTCCCCGTGCTTTTGAAGACTGCGCCCATGAGTTGCAGCCTTTTGATCCCTAGGGCGTTGAGGTGGGCGCTCATAAAGTACACCCTTCTGGTCCCTGTGTTGTTTAGGCGGGCGCTCACATAGGTTATAACCGACTGAAACTTGGGTGTTGGCACCAGAGATGCCGTCTTGTGGTCCTTAGGGTGTTGAGCTGGGCGCAATCAGGTTACGTCGGTGTTGGGGTTCGCGCACCTGAGATGTATCAATCTGGTCCCTGTGGTGTTGGGTTGAGCGCACCTGAAATGTGTTACTCTGGTCTTCTGGTTCTTGTGGTGTGAAAGTCGGCATACCTGAGATATATCACTCTGGTTACCGTAGTGTGGAGGCTTCAGGAGTGGTCAGGTGGGCCTACCCGAGATGTAACACTCTGATCCTCTTTGTGTTGAGTGTGGCTGCCCTCGAGATGCAGAACTCTTGTCTTCGTAGTATTGAGTTGCTTGCACCTAGAGGTGTAGAACTATGGTCCGGTGCCCTCCGGGGTACAGCCCTCCCCCCCCCCCCGGTTGAGCGCACCTGAAATGTGTTACTCTGGTCTTCTGGTCTTCTGGTTCCTGTGGTGTGAAAGTCGGCGCCCCCCCCCCCTGTGGAAGAGGTGGAGCCTTTCCTCCTTGACACCTCTCGTCCACCTCCGACACACACCTGCAACTGATCTCTGAAGAAGTGTGTCTGATTCGAGGTGATACTCCTTTCAATATTTCATTCAAATGTGAAATGTTTTTGCACATTTAAAGCACACAGGTTTAAAATTCTACCTGTTCCTACCAACGTTTTTGATCTCATCACACAGTTTATCAATCATGTCCATATCGAAGTTAGGTCCCCCCCCCCCTTAACATCGCACATATTAGTTGAACTTTCTGCAAATGATTCCAATTGATAAACAAATTTACAAGCAGCTGTATAAGAAACCACCCTTTAACAAGAGTTGTCATTTGTAATTTTGTCGGCAAAAGAAATGATTCCTTAAACTTTAAGGCTGCACCAAAAAAACACATTTCGTTTCACATCTTTTTGCCGTTTTTTGTTCGATAACCGACAAGACCCAGCCAAAAACGCCCCATACAAACGTTCGTTTCGTTCAATTGCTGGGTTCTATAATAAGGAACTGTTTTCCGCCTTTTTTCCAGAATGCTCTGCTGCTGGTCACTTGAACTTCAAATTCCTTCAAGTGGCGCACTTAATGTGATATTTTTAACCACAGTTTTACTTTTTTGGTAACCTACACGCGTTAAGGATAGTCCTTATTTCGTGCGAAGCAAGTCTAATCTCAAATATCTTTGTTAACAGGATATTACCTGCGCTTACCAAGTGCGATAGCAAGACCTGATCTGCCCTTCTACTTCTCCATGCTCCAGTTTCACTGTGTTTGTCNTTGAACTTCAAATTCCTTCAAGTGTCCTTCAAGTGGCGCACTTAATGTGATATTTTTAACCACAGTTTTACTTTTTTGGTAACCTACACGCGTTAAGGATAGTCCTTATTTCGTGCGAAGCAAGTCTAATCTCAAATATCTTTGTTAACAGGATATTACCTGCGCTTACCAATTGCGACAGCACCTGATCTGCCATTCTACTTCTCCACGCTCCAGTTTCACTGTGTTTGTCAAGAAGAAGAGTGGTGAGCTTTTGTGGTAATTATATTGCGTTCAAAGAGGCAATATTTAGATGCGATTGGTAAGTTGTGTTTATTTTACTTAAATGCATGTCTATATTTGAAACAATTTATCGAAAATAGTTTAGGCTCTTTATCAAAAGGAGTGCATTTGGAATAGTCGACACTGGTATTAAAAGTTATGAAATCCAATACATGTCTCAATTTGCATCATGCAGAAACAAAACTTAATAAATCACATAAATAAAACTCTGTTGTTTATGTGGCAACTTCTTAACTGGAATACCTTAGTATAACAGTTAAATCAAAATGTTATTTGTTTTATAGAAGATTTAACATTCTAGGTGTGAAACCAAACTTGTTCATGGTATTTGTCCCACAAATATGTACGATCTTTGTTAAATTTTGCAGCAAAACATTTTGCTTACTGTCATTGCAGCAAAGGGGAAATTTGAGAGTTATGTTTTTTGATTCATGATCTTTTATTGTTATAAGTTTAGATGTTGAACTAATGCGAGGTTCAATATGTGTTTTGCCGTTTTTTGCTTTCCAAGCGTTCTGGGTTAGTTTACATTTTTTACCCAACGATTCCCCTCTTAGTTTGTGTTTGCTGCGCGGTGTGGTCGCCAGTCTCGGCTCATCGTGTGGAGACTTGCATCTCAGTTGTAACTAGTGATGCACCGAAATTTAAATGGCTAAAACACGGCCGAATATGCCGTTTTGCCGGTGTTTCGACCAGAACTTCTTTGTTGGAGCACAAAGTGCTTTAGTGAAGGTGTTATCATTTCCTTCCAACATACTTGTTGTATTGTTTGATAAGACCATAGGCACATCAGTCAATTGTGTTCAGATCAACAGACTGTTAACAACTTGGATTGAGCAACGTTTTTGCACGTTTGAAAGGTTTTTAAATAAGAAGATTATTGTCAGAATAGTTCAGATTGTTTTACAGCCGACTTGTCAATTTTAGACAATTGTGTTTTTTGTTTGGCGAATTATGCACAATTCCATCACTTGTGCATTTTGATTATGGTTCATGTTGTAATTGGTTGGTTTCAGAACTTTTTGCTTTCTGGCCCAGATTGTGATTCAAAGATTCATGTCGTTGTCATCAAATGTTTGTGGCAACAACAAAGAACGAAAGGAGGACTGTGAACAGAAGTGTGTGAATGTTACAAAACAAAACAGTTTAACACGAAGAAAAAACGTCAAAAACAAAGGGTGGACAATAAACTCTAAAGAAAAGGTTAAATCCCGCAAAAGTGATAACGAAGTCCAACCTGTCTCGAAGAACCCAGTTCCAATCCAGCTTGACCCAAGGGCCAGATGATGCTGCATCCCAATACAGCTTAACCCAACGACCAGATGATGCTGAACTCCAACCCAGCTTGAGTCAAAGACCAGATGATGCTGAACCCCAATCCATGCAGCTTGGCCCAAGGACCAGATGATGCTGAACACCAATCGAGCTTGATGCAAGGACCAGATAATGCTGAACCCCAATCCAGCTTGACTCACCCAGAACCAGATATTACTGAACCTCAATCCAGCTTGACCCAAGGAACAGATGATGTAGAACCCCAATCTCATCTTATGCTCAATGCCGGATGTAGGTGCCCCCCCCCCCAAGCGTTACGATCTCAAGAGCCTATTTTAACGTTTTGCATTTTGATTCGTCGGCACAAGTTCGGTATGTGCACCCCTGATACTACAATCTAGTGTCATTGTCATGAAATAGAATTTTTTGAGTTTATCAACATGTTTGTTTCCATGAATGGAAAACATTTGTACATGATTTCAATACTTTACAGTTTTGGATATTTTCATAAGGTAAGCATCTGGCACTATGACCGGTTGCCCTATATGATTGGAGGTAGACAGATAGAGAAACATCCTATTGTGGATCCCACCCTGCTTTAAAAGCTTGTTGGCTCACCAGAAAGTTGGGTCCAGAACATTAATTCACCGTTTGCCTTACCACGTTTTACGTTAAAGCCAAATCTTGACAGTTACGCATCGGTAAGTTTTCGACAGCTACGCATCTTTACTTTCCAAACCCGTGAGATGGCCCAATAACTGTTCACCAAACTGAAGACTGTGAGATCTGTCGATTTCGCTCGTCTACATGACCAAGAGTGGACGTAGGTAATTCAAACAAAAGCCGTGATGAGAACTTTTTCGCTCTTGACGAAAATGCTGCTGCGAGTACAGCGGCGACTTCGCCCCCCCCCCCCCCCCCCCCCCCCCCCCCCCCCCCCCCCCCCCCCCCCCCCCCCCCCCCCCCCCCCCCCCCCCCCCCCCCCCCCTGCGACTATCAAGAAAGCCGAGAAGCTGGATGACCCCTTAGGGCGTCAAAGACGGCAAGCGGTCCATTGAAGTAAAGACTTCTGAAAGAAGAAACCGACATATCGGTCAAAAAACGGAATGGGGGCTTCTCCTATACTTAAAATAACCCTTTAATGTTTTGTCTGTACAGAATTAGAAAACATGTATTCGGAACCCGTGATGAGAACTTTTCCGCTCTTGACGAAAACTTTGCTGCCAATACAGCGACGAACTCGACTCCAATTACTGAAAGTGGACCGAGATTTTACGCTACCCACCTCGGATGGAGATGACATCAATGCACGTGAAGTAGATCCGCCAGCTAACGACATCTAACATCCTTGGTGCCGCACCAAGGGCGCCCTTCATGAAACAAACATATATTGTATTGTTGAGTTANCGCCAAAGTTACCGAGTTTTCCGAACGACGCGCCTCGGGCCCCCTTGCCAAAGAATTGAAGAAGGAGAAAACACACCAGAACCGTCGAGCCTCCAGACTTAATTAAAGAACCAAAGCTAATCACAAAGTCAGTAAATATTAGCACGAGTAATATGAAAGAAGAGGTAGAGGCCTTCATTAAGAAGGTCCACTCCTCCCATTCCTCATCGTCATCAGACGTTGGCACGAAAAAACGATATAAATTTAGCATCAACCATGCTGCGCCATGTAATTGTAGCGCATATATGTGCATGTTCCGCCTGGTAAGAGGGATGCTTTTGTCCAAAATGCTCAAGCTTCAAGTGCTTAAAGTATGTGAGGAAGTTCTGTTCCTTGAGGAAGTATATAGCGAATTTTGCTGGTGCTGTGGTAACCTGGTACATCCAAACCCTAAACATAATTTTAACAACACGTATTGATGTAATTTCTCTCTGCGCGTGTTTTGTGTGTAGTGTTTTTTTCCATTTCGAAAGTAGAATGCATCGCCCTGTTTCCTTCGTTTGTTTTACACCATCCCTATAGGTTAAGTTTGTCAGTCAATTAGAGTCTTAACGTAGATAATAAGCCCATAAATCAAGACAGTTATGTTGTTTAATTGCGCCTAAATGTCTTGGTTTGTTCCCCTCGCCATGATTGAATAGTCCGGTAACCAATCATAAACCGTTTTTGAGTAAAACAACCAACAAACTTAAATTTCCGCTATTACCCTTGTGCTTTCTAATGAACATGGTTACGTTTTGTCTTTAAGTTTTCTTCCTAGTTGTGTCCAGTTTTTTATACGATCCAGCTTGAGACTTCTAGCCCCCTGATTGGCCGATAGTCTGCCAATGAGGGACTTTTGTCCTAAGCATTATTATATCGCCATTTTATTTCTTTACTACCAGCTACCGAAACGCGGACTCAAGCATATCTCCCGAGCAAAAGCGCGCGTCTGCCTTTGTAATTTTCTGGTTCCTATTAGTGATCTATTTGTGTTTGATTGTGTTTGGTCGTTTCACCATTGCATTTATTGCTGTGTTTCCGCCGTTTTGTTTTATTGCGACCAGCTATCAAGACGCGGGCTCACGCATATCCGCTTATTGGGGAAGCAAAATCCCGCGTGCACCGTTTCATTTTTCTTGATGTGTATTACCTTGTGAACCAGTAGTTTACATCGCTTTATTGCCCTAAAATAATAACAGTTAGTTATCTACAATTGTGTTTTTTATCCTTTAAATGTCACATAACTTAATTGCATTTTCATGAAGGTTCGTGTTGTATTACAGCCTCAATGACTTTATTTATACTTTTGTACCTCGTGTTTGTATCTTTACTCTCTTTGTGTAGCTGTTTAGGTCAGCATTGTTGTAACCTCAACATTTTGACTTTAATTAGAGGCATGCTGCGGTTTAACGACTGATGTTGTGTTGATAAATTCTTTGGGAAACTTTCAAGCACCGTGACACAGACTATTTGTCATAAAAATTAAACTTGTTACATAGAACAAGTAAATAAACAGAAGGCCAACGCAAACCTTGTTACAATTATCTGAAAAACAACCTAGTTCCTTACAATGAACGATCCGGGTAAAGTTGGACCCCAACCTCGCTTGGTCGAACAACTAGATGATGCTGAACCCCAATCAAACACAGTCCAAAGACAGGGTGACGTTGTACCTCAGCACAACACAACGGAAGAATCCAGGGCTTTGCTACCTCAACCAAGCTCAGGCCATCCTTTGCCGGTTGATGTACAGGGCAAAAGTTTGGTTTTCAACTTGGTAAGTATTTTGCAAAATCATACTGCATTCTTCTTCAATTCTTCTTTTGTACAGGAAAGCGAACAAGCACCTCAGATTGGAGACACAAACATTCACACAACTGGATCAGTTTACAACGCTCCAGTCTATCAAAAACACTTTACACAATATGTAACGGTGTATCAAACACCCGAACAAGCTCACTGCTCGTCTCAGTTGCCTGCTCCACACTACTTAGATGAAGAAACTTCACCAAAACATCCAGCTTCACCTCCTGTACCTGAACAAACTTACTGCTCGTCTCACTTGCCTGCTCCACATGACTTTGATGAAGAAACTTTATCCAAACTCCCTCCTGCTTTACCCTTACCAAGACAAAGGCAAACATATTCTGAACAACAAAATTCCCCATCAACGCAACAACACACACAATCAAAAGCGGCTGCAACCAATCGTCGTACAACTGGATTTTCTACCCTTTTTCCATACTTACGCAAACGAAGGTGCTGATTTTTTCCACCTAATTGTCATATTTTCAATTGTTTTACCACAAACCACTAAGCAGCGACTGGTTTTTTTATGATTGGTTCCGCTTTAACGCCCCCAGTGAGATTGCGGTGTTTACAACAGAAAAGGATAGGAAAAAGTGGTGTTGTCGTCTGTTTTTTGTTGTTTA
>QLIY01003427.1:0-12264 GCA_003260075.1 Phallusia mammillata | reverse complement strand
AATATTGTCCAACCTCTTATTCCAAGGCTAGTATGAAGTGACTCAAGGTTGACATAATCATTAGAAAGTTGTGTTGCCAGTGCCAAGATTTAAATTAAATTACGTAGTATAGTATTGTAATTAAAAACGGCTATTACACATGCAGGCAATGTGCTTGGAAATAAAAGTATGGCGATTTATTTTTTATTAGCTGTCTTGGGACTTTTCGGATGTAAACCTTGGGATGTTTATAAATCTTCAGTGGCAGCCGTGGTTGCCATTGGTAACAAACAACGCCAAACTGTACCGCTAGTGGCGCTATTTACCAATTCAGTATTGTATGAGTAGTATATATTCCAGGAGCCTGGGGTATTTTGATTTGGTTGTCTTAGTCATAAGAATATTGATTTTGATGGGGCGTCTTATCCACGGGAAAGTTGATAACCATTTTTCACTTAGGAATAGAAATTTTAAAGTTTTAAGCCATCTGTCAGCAGGGACAATGTCGTCCAAAAATAAATTCTGCAACTCTTTTCCCCCCCCCCCCCCCCCCCCCCCCCCCCCCCCCCCCTCAATAGTTTTGTATTTGTTGTTCCGCTAATTTAAACCGTCAAGCGAATTTAACTTTGACGTGCAGGCTAATGCAAAAATATTAGTTTTAGAATCTTGACAAATTGTTACTCTGTTTGGCTTTGATCTTATTAATGAAAAATACGGTGATGCTATTCAATAAACAAACAATATGGGGGAGGAAATAACTTGTGTGAAGGAAAAGAAGTTGAAAACAAGGTTTTGATGATCATTAGCCCTCAGTGCCGAAATTTTCAAGTTATAAATACTAAATAGTTGATTGGTAATTTTTTGTACCGTACAAAACCGCCTTACACCAAGGACAATCCGTCTAAAACTGTGAACAACAATAAGAATGGACACTACTACTGCTACTGCTGCTGCTAAAATCTAAATCAGCAAGGATATGAAGTAAAAGATATTTTTAGGAATACGCTATGATATCGATATAAAAGGCGTCATTGTTTAGAGCAGTGGTAAAATGTTTGGATTAAACTCAACAGAATTAGACCTTCTTACCATCAGCGCAGTAAGTTCGACAGCTAAGTATTTCACGTTTATATGCTGTAGGTTGAGGAACTGATTTGTCGATTTTCAGTGACAAGGACAGGGTGTTACTCCTCCATTATTGCTCTTATTAAGGATTCGGCAACTGCCACGTAGAGTAACATTGCCAGGCCACATCCCTGTTGGACACCTCTGTTTATTTTAATTGGTACTGATAATTTTTCGTTCACATTTCCACTCCATTTACGTCTTTGCATAAAATTTTAATCGAGTTTTTGGCATATACATTTACTGTTAATTCTTCCATTATATTGTACATAAAATTATAGTCTATCGTTATCGCTTCGAAAGCCTTTTCGTTGNAAAATTATAGTCTATCGTTATCGCTTCGAAAGCCTTTTCGTTGTTGATCATTACTAGAACAAAAAGAGATTGTTTTACTTTATTAAATTTAATTGCAGTTCCAATATTGTGGTAAATGTGATAATTGTTTCAAATTTGGCCAAAATGGATAAATTCTACCGGAAAAGAATTTCTGTTCATTAAATAAGTTTCTAGCTCTCGGAGCGTTATTTGGGGAGTCTATCGGACCAGATGGGTATTGACCTAATTTGGGATAAAGAAAATTATAGGCAGCGTCATTAGTAGTGTTAGGTTTTTGCCACAAGTTGAAGTAGAAAAGGGGGTAATAAGTTTCATCTGCATCCGTTTTAACTTGGTTATTTGTTTTAAACGATCGTATACTGCAGTTTACTTGTTAATGGACTCTATTAACAATACTGAAAAAGGATTTGTCAGGTTTATCATCGGTGTATGATAGTTCCAGCTCGAAAATTTGGCATCATGAAGGGTAGTTTCGGAATTTGTTTAACCATGTTTTTACAACTATAATAGTTTCATGTTGGCGCCTGCCTATTAGTTGTTCAATTGCACCATGATGTAAAACCGCATTTTTCGAAAAAAACGGAAAGGCTATAGCTTTAGGGTTTTTCGAAAATCAGGTCAAACTTTCGGGTTTTCGATTCCGGTTTCAACCGGTTTGGAGGTTCGGTAGGAGGCTTAAACCGGCTAGAACCAGTTTGAAACTGGAATATTCCGGCGAAAACCCACCGAAAACCGGATTTTTCTTCGATTTTTTGACCCCCAAAAATCGAAAAAACGGAAAGGCTATAGCCTTAGGTTTTTTTTCGAAAATCGGGTCAAAATTTCTGGTTTTCGATTCCGATTTCAACCGGTTTCGAGGTTCGGTAGGAGGCTAAAACCGGCTAGAACCAGTTTGAATATGGAATATTCCGGCGAAAACCCACCTAAATCCGGATTTTTCTTCGATTTTTTGATCCCCAAAATTCCCCCCCCCCAAAAAATGGAAAGGTTGCCGCCTTAGGTTTTTTTCAAAAATCGGGTCAAAATTGCTATTTTGCTACTTGAACAAATATTGAGAGTTAAGTCATGTTGGTTGGTTCTAGCGATATCTAGCGGTTGCCTCATGACAAATTCTCGATGACCCCCCCCCCCCCCCCCCCCCCCCCCCCCCCCCCCCCCCCCCCCCCCCCCCCCCCCCCCCCAAGTTTTCAATATTTTTTTAAAAAACAAAGTTCAGTGTTTTTCCAAGTCTTTAACTTTCAGCACAATTTGTAACCAACTTCTTCAAATTATAATCCTAGTTAAGTTTAAATAAGTTTTTTTGTTTATGATAAAAGCAATGACGCTTAACAAATTTTAGCATCGAAGAACCGTCAAAACATTATGTTTTTTACAAACTTATTGTCTATTTCTTGTCAGTGGCGTTACGTTTTGTATGAGGTTTTAAAATAAAGCAACTTAGGAATACAATAAATAGCGCTCACAGGCAACCTGTTTTTAATCTTGTTAATTCTAGAGGTTTCGACATAGCACATATACGTCACTGGGTAGCAGCAAACAGACTGCGGTCAAAACATGCTCGCACTGCCCACATGCTTCAACGCCTGGGCGAAAGAACTAATTCGGAATGCCCACACTGTGAAGCCGATAAGCAAGATACAGATCATCTTGTCCTAAAATGCCCCACAACCAAGTTACGAGGTGGATATCGGACAGTACATGAATGCAGTATCGCATTCAGTGACAACATAAAACTGCTAACATAAAACTTAATTAAGACGCAACGCTATGCCGTGTGCAGTGGAGGCTTTTACCCCCCCCCCCCCCCGACCAAATTACAAGGTGGAGATCTGTCAGTACATAAATGCAGTCCCGCATTCAGTGACTGGTTAGAAAACATACCCGGGCAGATGTAAGTTTTTTAGACGTGGAAATCAAACGACCAAATATATTACAGAGGACTTTCTAACTGATTGCTACCTGGCATTGCTAACATAAAACCTAGTTAAGACGCAAGGCTATACCGTTTGCAGTGGAGGCTTTCAAATATTTAAAAGTTATATTTGCTTTAAATCATGATTTTATACAGACAAGAGGGTCAGATTATGAAGTTTGGAGTTTTGAAAACATATTGAAACTTAACCTGGCAACTCACAGACATCTTGTCCAGTACTGAACCGGCAAATTCTCTGACAAAACCTTTTACACACCACTTTTTTCATTGTATTTTATTTATTAGCCATTGCACCACGTCAAGGTGCCCACCACCGCAATGGTTTTCTCTAAGACAGTAGAGAAACCCTCGTTTGGCGCAAAACCACGACCGAAACAAGGTAAAGAGACTGATCTGAAAAACAAAAACAAGATTTAAAACAGGTTTAAACTAATTAGGTTAAGACCTGAAAAAAAATGGGTTAAAACCTAAAAAAGCGGGGTTAAGACCTGAAAAAGCGGGGTAAAAACCTGAAAAAGCGGAGTTAAAACCTGAAAAAACGGGATTAACACCTGAAAAAGCGGGGTTAAGACCTGACAAAGCGGGGTTAAGACCTGAAAAAGCGGAGTGAAGACCTGAAAAAGCGGAGTTAAAACCTGAAAAAGCAGAGTAAAGACCTGAAAAAGCGGGGTTAAAACCTGAAAAAGCGGAGTAAAGACCTGAAAAAGCGGAGTAAAGACCTGAAAAAGCGGGGTAAAGACCTGAAAAAGCGGGGTTAAGACCTGAAAAAGAGGAGTAAAGACCTGAAAAATTGGGGTAAAGACCTGAAAAAGCTTGGTTAAGACCTGACAAAGCGGAGGAAAGACCTGAAAAATCGGGGTAAAGACCTGAAAAAGCGGGGTTAAGACCTGACAAAGCGGTGTTGAGACCTGAAAAATCGGAGTAAAGACCTGAAAAAGCGGGGTTAAAACCTAAAAGAGCGGAGTAAAGACCTGACAAAGCGGGGTTAAACCCCCCCCCCGGGTCAGATTATGAAGTTTAGAGTTTTGAAAACATATTGACACTTAACCTGGCAACTCACAAACATCTTACCAGTACTGAACAGGCAAATTAACTTTCAACTGAATGTCGAAAACTCTTTTCAACGCGATAACTGGCAATACAAGTATGTTAAGAGACATTGCCCCTTATTCGTTTAAACGATTTATTGCTACAGTTTCTATCAGAATTCGGACAAAAACACAACATAACAGTTATACCTCCTCGCTTTAATTAACATATTTTATTTTATTGTATTTTATTTATTTTTTTGTGGTTCTGCAGGTTGGGTTTCGTTTGAAAGCCATTGCACCACGTCAAGGTACCAACCAACGCAATGGTTTTCTCTAAGACAGTAGAGAAACCCTCGTTTGGCGCAGAACCACGACCGAAACGAGGTAAAGAGACTGATCTGAAAAACAAAAACAAGATTTAAAACAGGCTTAAAATAATTGAAACCTGAAAAAAACGGGGTTAAAACCTGAAAAAAAAAACGGGGTTAAGAAGTGAAAAAGAGTGGTTAACAATGGATTGATTCCAAAACAAACAAAGGATTGATTCCAAAACAATAGATTGAACCCAAAACAATTGAATCTGCAAAAATAACAAAGTTAGTGAAGTCAATTCAAACAATTCACAACAAGAATACGTGCTTTTGAAACAAGACTTTGTGCAGATTTCTTGTTTTCGTCCACGTGCAGAATATTTCAAATTCTAAACCTCAAACTAATAATTGCTGCAAAACTGACGTTGGCGATCCGCAATAGAAACGAACGAGTCAACAATAAAAAGTAAACCAACGACCTGACAGGCTGATGTGAAAGGCACAACACCCCATAAGAACTGGTCTAACTAATAATCATAGAAATAAAAGGATAGAAAAGTTACAAAAGAATTTGTTTTTGTTTTGAAATGGGGAAAACGCCAAGACAACATAACGCAACCGATACAGGTACGGTGTGGGTCACATCCCAATTATAGTTTCATCGGAGTTGTTTTTTAACTATTTTCCGTTGAAATTCATCATTATTTTCAGTTTAAATGCGATGGACAATTTTTAACTTTTTAAAAATCATTTTGGTTATTTATGGCGTAATTTATTGTTGTACAGTTATGCAAGCTTCGCTCATCTGGTACACGAGTCGATCGCTGATTGGTTGTTCGTCTGCTTCGGTAATTACCACGGAAACATAAACAACAAACGCAGCGAAGCGGAACCGCCAACGTCCCTGCGCGTGCGACTTAAAAGTACACAATAATAAAAATAAAACTTTCCTCAACTAACTGTCTCCACTGTCAACGGTCGCAAGTTAGCCTAGAAACAAAGAAAGTGAGTCTATTGTGTTTTTCAACAATCCAAACTTACACCGACCAAGTTCGCTACGGAACAAACGCCAGGTAATGAATGGAAGCCGAGTCAAGATCGCGGAAGCGAAATAAGTTATTCTAAATCCACGAAAACATAAAAAGGGCGTGACCAGCAAAGGGACGTGTTCAATTTTTGAGTTTAACTTTTACCAAAGTTCTTTGAAATTTTCAAAGTCGCTTCAAAAAAACGATCAAAAGAGCTCACTTCAGCCCCTTTTTAATTATTAGAATGTTTACGATTCCAATTAGCATGAAGTTAAACATCTCAAAACTTGAGACCCAAAGTCTCAGCCTCTTCATATGGAAGTAGAAAGAGACCCGGATGTACAAGCAATGGATATAAAAGCTGGTCAACAACCGAATTCCACAACGTCCTTAAACTTTACAGTTAGGACAAGCGCAAAAGTTTTTTTAAAAGGAACAGTGAATTTAAAGCGTATAACTCAACAACATCGTGTCACTGCCCTTGCCCTCAGAGTCCTCCCGCATGGCCCAAATGAATTACGCAAACGCTGGGCTGGGGAAAAAAAGATTAACAACAGTTTGCGCCCTACCAGGGTGGATCACGGGACTTTTCTGGCAAAATGCAAAGCCGTTCTCCTCATGCCCACGAGCCTGGGCGTTCATTGGAAATAGCGGTGTCCGGTACTCGGTCCCGTCTACACCGCGGCCAGCGCATGCGGTGGAGGCCATGCCAAAGCAGTGTTTCTATACGCACCTTATTTCAGCTAAAGCCATTTAGCAACGCGCCACACCTAGCTAGAAATCGATCTAAGCTAAGTCCCTACGTGGCGCGCGAATCCCAAACGTACCGCACCTATATTACCTATAACCTAACCTTAGTTACCGAGTGCTACTCTAAGTTCTAGCCCTAGCGCCAACTTGCTGACATAGTAGCACTCCTACAGACTTGGGCCTTTCTTTGACCACCGAGGAGGACTTCCTTCACGAGTCAACCTCGGCAAAGATTAGGTCACTCACCCTAGCGCCAGTTAACCTAAGTTAAAAGCCTAAACGATTCCGCCATCCCGGTTGACGCACGACAGCATCCTATATGTTTACATACAAATAAATATCAGAAGTTGATAAATGTTGGTTGAAGGACAAACGAAGGGTGATGAAGTGTTGATGCAGGCTGGTCAATCTGTAATTAAAATAATAAACTTTAAGCACATGTTTTAAAACACCTACAAAAACACACCAGCACTAATCATTCTCTACATTCAGTTGCATTATTTACAGGCAGAAACGCAGACGCGTCAACTCGGGGCAAGAGTTCCACAATCAACGCCGATTAAAAAAGCGCCACTTGTTACGTCACAAACACGTGTTGTTCTCAGCAGACACTACATAAAGTTGGGATATTTAGTTGCTTTTCAATATTCAAACATTAATTTAATACTGTTCAGTAAAGTTAATACCTTGCGTTTAGTTGAATTGTTAAAATGTAAAAAATAAATACGCCTATTATCAGATTAAATCTTACCTTGATCAGACGGCACAGCAAATTCCCAGGTGTTCGACTGGCAGTTACATGCATGCATAATCTGTAAATAAAACAATAGTTTAGTTATTTGAAACTTCGAAAACTATTGATATCAACAAAAATAATAACCATTTCAGTTCCCCAATAATTATCAAGTTAACAAATTCAAATATTACCAAATCTTTACAATTGTTTTACGTATAATTTGCATATTACTAAAAGCAACTTAGGTTTAGGCAAATAATTACACACAGTTAACAACACAAGTCTACACAACATGATTAACAGCACATATTTTACCTTGTAACTTTGCAGCCTTCCACCTCAGCTTCACAAACAAAATGACTTCCAAGGAAAGAAACGAATTCGTGCCGCGAGTTTCTCGAACGCTGATTGGTCGAAACGTTAATAGAACTTAATCAAACGTAACAATGCATGCGGTTGGAATTGCTGAGTTCGAAAATTAGCATTCGTAAAATATTTATTTGAAATGTTTAAGAAAATCGGTAGTTTCAGGATATTTTTAACATAATTAGTGTCACAAAAACGTCACAAACACTTTTTAGTAAATGGTTTAAAACTTGTTATTTAGTACATTAAAACATGATTCTAAAATGTTTATTTTGTGGGTTTAGTGAAATGTATTAGTGATGTGTTCTTTATTTTTAATCTGCTGCACGTTTAACCCAACCTTTCATGCAGTGGTGGGATTTAGCCGGTTCGCACAGGTTCTATAGAACCTCACGAAATTTTATGAGATTAGCGAACCGGTTAGCATTACTGGTTACTGTCAATGGACTTTTTGTAACAGAACCGGCTGAAAAGAACTGGTTTACAAAAATTTGAATCCCACCACTGCTTTTGTGTCTGATCTTCAACTTTTTGGAATCTTATAATTTTTTAATCAATCAACCTGTCCATAAATCAACGCTAGTGATTTCGATTAATTATCACACAAGCAAAATTTATGCCGATGCAAATTAAGAAGCAAAAGTTCTACTACTTTACTTGGGCATTAAATTGAAATCTACAACTTAACGTGCAGCAATAAACGCAGATTTCACTGGACGAGTCTTTTCATCATCTTTCAGGCTACATTAAAACAAATACAAAAGCCTAATAACCTTTGTCTGTGTAAATAAGTAAACTAATCAACATTCTGCTGCTTGATAAAAACCACCTGAACTCACAAAACAAAAAACATTGAAATCTCAAATTTTTGTTGATGACGAAAAAGTTGAACTATGCAAACCGGAAGTTTATTGTGACGTAACAATCCTGCGCCCCTGACCTCACAAAGTGGGACGGAAACAAGACGCTTTTGTGCAATGTACAACTTTCCAGTGACGTCACATACAGTGCAATTGACGTCATTAACGTTACGTCATAGCATTTTTGCCCCGTGTTCGAAATGGGAATAAATAAAATTCATGTAATTCTGAAAAAATTGGAAAATATGAAATCCTGGTTGGGGCGAGAAAATGTACAAGAGGTATGGTGTCTATTTTCACCCCGGTTCGACACTTTTGTAACAGAGAAAATATCCAAGTAGTGTGAAAAGAGTACAACAGCAAAAGCCCGACCGAATCCAGTAAAACAGAAAACAAAAAAGTTCCCCCCATAAGCAACATACACAAAGTAACGTACAGGCTATTTGCAGCATTTTGTATCACAAACACATATAACGATGGAAAATAGCAGAGTTGTAATTATGTGAGTTGTTTTGCTTTTTGATAAAGGCTGTCGACCACCAGCGAAATACTGGAGATCACATCTAAGGCCGTTTCATAGGTTTTGTCCACGGCCGGCTCGTCAAACAGACTCAACACACCTTCCCCTTGTGAGAGAATTCCTAAAATAAAACGGAAAATGGAATGAATATTGAAAGAAGCAATAGAATGTTACAGATTTCCTTCAAGGGGGGGGGGTTAAGGCCGTTTCATAGGTTTTATCCACGGCTGGCTCGTCAAACAGAATCAACACACCTTCCCCTTGTGAGAGAATTCCTAAAATAAACAGGAAAGTGGAATGAATATTGAAAGAAGCAATAGAATGTTACAGATTTCCTTCAAATAATTAGCAATGCAGCAACCAACAAACAAACACTTTTATAACATGAGGTTTAGTCGACCTGGCATTTTTTTTATCTTCGTGGCCTGTTAATAAGGCACTGGGCCAATTCAGTTACCAAATTGACCCACTTTTGACATGCATCTGTTAAGCGTGTGAATTTACAACAACATTATTTACTGTGACTAAATTCGAGCAAAAATGTGCATTAGATATGAAGAAAAAAAGAAAGAAAAAACAATTTCTCACAACTTGATCATGGCATCCAGAAGTGCTAATTAAGGAAAATTAAATTGTTATGTAAACTAAAATCGCACATATCGTTTTGACATGAAACTCTAGGAAATAGACAAAAAAATAAAGCAAACTGTTTGCAGTGTTTGGTTGAAATAATAAGAAATAGTTTTGTCAAAGAAACCATAACAAGCAAAACAGCATATGATGTATTGCAAATGGCTTCGATAATTTTGGGGGGGGGGATGAAGAAAAAAGAAAGAAAAAACAATTTCTTACAACTTAATCCTGGCATTGCTAATCAAGAAGTGCTAATTAAGAAAAATTAAATTGTTAGGTAAACTAAAATCGCACATATCGTTTTGACATGAAATTCTAGGAAATAGACAAAAAAATTAAAGCAAACTGTTTGCAGTGTTTGGTTGAAATAATAAAAAATAGTTTTGTCAAAGAAACCAAAACAAGCAAAACAGCATATGATGTATTGCAAATGGCTTCGATAATTTTGGGGGGGGGGCTCAGTTTTATGTCAGTGTTTATCTGTTAGTTCGTTCGACAAAGGTAGTGAATTTTTGTATCTTACTGTATTTTTATTTTTGTTAGAAACACCAAATCGTTTTTAAAAGTGTTTTTTGGTGAATCAAAGGGGGGGGGGGGCATTTTAGGTGGCTATGATAGAAACCAAATTCTTTCCACCAATTATTTTAAAACAAAAACAAGCAAGCAATTGGCTGCCGTTGGCGAAATACTATAAATTGGCGGCCCCATCAGCGTCAAGAAGGGGGGGGGGAAAACTCAGCATTTGCAAATATCCGCTTATTGTGAACAATGCGAAAAAACAGGCATTGCAGTCGTCACAATACAGATTCTGACGTCATAAACAGTAAGCTTTGTTTAGGTAAACCTATACACCAAGTTGGAAATTATTAATCTGAGCATTTTAGGTGGCTTTAAGTGGTATATATATGATATAAACCAAATTCTTTCCACCAGTTATTTTAAAACAAAAACAAGAAAGCAATTGGCTGCCGTTGGTGAAATACTATAAATTGGCGGCCCCATAAGCTTTAAAAACTTTTAAGGGGGGGGGGGTTTGCCCATCCCTGATCTATAAGGATCTACTCAGTTTTATGTCAGTGTTTATCTGTTAGTTCGTTCGACAAATGTAGTGAATTTTTGTATCTTACTGTTAGAAACACCAAATCGTTTTTAAAAGTGTTTTTTGGTGAATCAAAAGTTTATACTTAAAAGGCTTTTTGATGTTCTTCTTGAAGATAAAATACGGCAACTTTGTTTTCAGCCATAGACAAATCAAGTGTTTGTGGCAAGAATAAATGTCCTGCCAGTTGAAAGTTTGACGGGCAGAACTTGGAACGAAGCGGACTTATTTCGGCCCTAAACAGTGTATGGATTGCTCTCTTTAACCCTGAAGTCCCAACTGTTACTAGTTCAACCAGACGAATTGGGTTAAATTCAATTTGTATATTTGTGACTCCACGAGCCCACACGCTACGCTTTTGACGTAATAACATTGGATTTACTGTTATGCAAAACAGCCAGAGGTACGAATACGAACTCACAACAGAAATGTTTGCCAAATATTGATGTATGGCGAAAAAAAACGCAGTTACAGATTCTTTGCGGATTTAAATAAAAGTGTTGTTGGGGGGGGGGACCCAACTGTTACTAGTTCAACCAGACGAATTGGGTTAAATTCAAATTGTAGATTTGTGACTGCATACGAGCCCGCACACTACACTTTTGACGTAATAACATTGGATTTACTGTTATGCAAAACAGCCCGAGGTACAAATACGAACTCACAACAGAAATGTTTGCCAAATACTGATGCATGGGGGAAAAAACGCAGTTACAGATTCTTTGCGGATTTAAATAAAAGTGTTGTTATGTAAAAAAAATTATCAAGACGTTTGTCATAAAACAAACCATTTTTGAAAATTCATGTGCATGAATTTCAAATCTAATAAACATAAATAAAAAAAAAAAATTAAAAAAACAAAGTTATTAATAAAAGTATATCAATTTCTGTGAATATTTATAACTATATGATGCAGAATTATTTTTTTATCTAAAATTGCATTTCATTTTTTTATTTTTTTTCACAAACTATGCACAGAAAAGTGAAATAAAAAACTTAAAAATGACAACAAATGAATTAAAATAAATAAACACGCACAATAAAAACACTACCTAATTATACCATCGCATCAATTTTTTTTGCATATACCCTTGTAATACACTACTAACAGAAATAGTGTTGCATGTGTTTACATACATTTGGTTTTTAGCCCTTAGCGTGTTCCGCCTCTTGCAAAAAGCGTGCGCGTAATCAGCGCATTTTTTGTTGGGAGTTTGGTAGCGCTTTACACTGTCCTTCTGACTGGTCGGGGGGGGGGTTTAAGTTTTTTTTTACAAACAATACACAGAAAAGTGAAATAAAAAACTTAAAAATGACAACAAATAAATTAAAACAAACAAACACGCACAATAAAAACACTACCTAATTATACCATCGCATCAACTTTTTTTGTATATACCCTTGTAATACACTACTAACAGAAATAGTGCTGCATGTGTTAACAAACATTTGGTTTTTAGCCCTAAGCGTGTTCCGCCTATTGCAAAAAGCGTGCGCGTAATCAGCGCCTTTTTGTTGGGAGTTTGGTAGCGCTTTACACTGTCCTTCTGACTGGTC
>QLIY01003426.1:0-12270 GCA_003260075.1 Phallusia mammillata | reverse complement strand
ACGCCGATTTAAAAAAACGCGCCCCGCTTGTGTGACGTCACAATGCTAAAAGCGCGATGCGTTGCAACAACGGCCTTATGAAGTGAATTGTTTCAATGACTTAAATGGCCGCTGTTGGAGTTAGCTTTGTTATGTCAGCTTGAGATTAAAATTGCGATAATAAACAATGTTAATTCACCAAAATTAGTTAGGTACATCATTATGACTAAGTTTATTGCAACTGGTACACATAGATCAATTATTCACTATAATCNAAGTTTATTGCAACTGGTACACATAGATCAATTATTCACTATAATCTGATCTAATACTTTCAATAAAACAATTAACCTTCCAATCCCAGTTAGCTAAAGTTTTGACAATAAACCACAGGTCTTTAGTGTTAAATACAAAATGTTTACGTTTTGCTTCAAATGCCCGCATCACAATATTAAAGTCAACGTAGTCAAGGTGTTGCCTATATGGTAGCATAGTTAAACACATAACTTGGATTTACCTTGTAACTTCGGGATGTTTCCACCTCCAACACCACGAGACAAATGACTTTGACTGGAACGACTCTGGCACGCCAAAAACCTCACTGAGCGCTGATTGGCTGCGCCCACTCAAGCGTGTCAAGTTTATGTCAAGAAAAAAAATTGGGGAATAAAATTTTTAATGCTTAATTTTAAAAGAGGATAAACAGTCAATACTACTACTTTAGATTGAGCTTGAAGTTAGCTTAATTGATCGTATATTAGTGATGGTATATAAACTACAATAAGCAACATAAATTAATAACTTCTTCACGATCAGGCTCTCAAGAATTTTTAGAACTCTGAATTCATTGGAAAACATTTGATTCCATACATGACCTTTGACCTTTTAACTGGTTTCAAAAACATGAGCCGTAAATTAACAGTAATATCACTGATGATTGCATGAGCATTTGTCGAAACATTTGAACGATAAAACATGTCGCATTTTACGTTTATTTGGGTACTTAATAATATTTGTCATTACACTTATGAACAAATGCGTGTTAAGAGTCTGAATAATAATAATAATATTGCAATTGTGGCTCCAGTAAAAAGTTGCATCCCAGCTGATTCTCAACTCAATGTTTTGTTTTTTTAGCATGTTTTTTTTAGTTTCAAAGCGTTTTTTGCCCCTTATCTTTATAACTCTTTTAACTTTTGTGTCAAGCTTTATTTTATAGCTTGAAACAATTCTCGTTTTTTAAAGATATATTTTATTGTGCAGCATTTCTTCCCAAATTATTTTGTTGCACGGTTAACTGTATTGACGTCGAAAAACAAGCGAAAATACGGATTTTCGGAAAAGCGTCGAATATTTTTAACTTCGTAGTTTTTTCCTTTCCCTCATCGGACACGAGCAATTACTTTCGGCAAAAAATTCGACACCACAATCAAAAATACGAGTGAAACTTTTTAAACGATTAAGAAAAAAGCAAAGTTCAATAAGAAACAAACATTCCCACGCTCAAAGCGGAAGTTGATCTTGATTACGTAAATTAAAGGTGGTTCCCCTACTTGTGATCATGATTTTTATGTCATATATCATTGTTGGCAAAATTGGCAGCTGTGTTTGTTTTGACGAATGGGCCTAAACATTTGAAACGTTTCCATTTCAAGATTTATTCCTACTTTATTATCGTTCTGGAATTAAACTATGATAATGCCAGGCAGAGAAATTGGGTGACAAACAAGAAAAATTATACATTTGTGAGAAAAGTATGAAAGAAAAATGGGTTGTGTTACCTTCAGTAGCAAGTACGGGTAAAATGTTTTCCTGTGTAGAGCTGTGAGCAAGCGCTAAAATTTGGCCTGAACCCAAAACGCCCGTTCACACTTACACTCTGCTTCCCCCTGCTTAAAGCAAACTTCAGGCGACCAAGTGTTAACTATGCGACCTGGTCATCAATAAAACAAAATAGCAACAAAAATTTGGGCGAGGATTTCAATCGACGGCTTAATAATATCAAAAATCCACCAAAGCACGTGATCTTCATCTTCTTCCTGAAGACTTAAAGTCCTCATCCTTTCGAAGGACTCACGCTCTCATCTGCTGCGCATCCGCGAAATATTTCATCATGAGCGGATTCTCCAGGTTGTCGTCGTCCCATCTTGATTGCTCCGGGAAGTGGATGGAGATCGGCTGTTCCGGGATGACCCTCCTCTTTCCTGTCTCAATAGGTCTGCCCTCTAGTGGTTGAAATCCCTGGATCCCATCCTTCCTCTCATCCCGCATCACCAGCTCATCGTTCTCCACCATCCTCCTCAAGTAATCCTCGTGAGCATCGTTCACCGGCCGTCTTCCTCCTCTTGACGCGTGATGGCTCTTAGGTCCTCTGTGGTGGTGATGTTGACTTCTTCTTCCGTGATGATGTCGGTGATGATGATGATGTCTCCTGCTCCCAAACCTGCGTCTTCCTGTCGTCCCAGCATGATGATGTTGATGACCGTGTTTCAAATGACCTCCAGTGCTCCTCCTCTTGTGATGCGGAAGAGATTGAGAGAACAATCTCGCTCCAGGAGGCAAGCCATTCTGCGACACCGACGGATAATTAATCGACTCCTCATCTGATTCATTGAGAAGCGGGAACTCGTGGTTCCTCCCGGTTGGAAGAGTCTGGATCCGGTTCATGTGGTGATCCGGTTCGCTCTCATCATCCACCATGTCGTCATGAGCAACATCTTCTCCCAGAGCCGCTCTCAACCACTCCGGCATCGACTTCCTCCTCCCAATGCTCCTGTGGAGATCATCCGCCTCGAATCCGACGTTGCCTAGCGACTGAGGGTTGAGCTCTTGTGGATAACCGACGGCTCTGAACGAAAATCAAAAATGTGATACATCAAAACCAATAAAGAATCGAACAAACAAATTTTGATATATATTAAAATATACACAGCATAAACACAAACTTATCAATGTTAATTTGGATTGGTATGTCAAAGTGTCTTGTAGAATGAAATAATTACTTTTATTCTACATCACTGGCGATTTTGTCTTAGGTAAAGTGTATTGTAAAATCTAAAATATTGAAATTTTAAGACCTATTTTTTCACAATATGCTTTGGCAAAATAATTAATTCTTGCTAAAATAATTTTCATTTAATGATTTGAAATGTCATACAAAATTAGCAAATAGTTCTATATACTTTTTTAATGTGGGAAGCCGTATTTACTTTTTTTACAAAAAGCTTCCACTCCACAATACAAGAAAACATACTCATTGCTCTGATTAATTCGTGCTTTGACAAAAGTATTAACATCTGAAATTATGACCCACCTTTCCTGGTGTAGAGACCTTCCTCTGAAAGAACCTCCTTGGCGCCCCCTGTGGGTCATATGGGACAGGGGCTGTCTGTCCGTCACGTGGTCGTAATCCCCCCTCATCTGATGACCCCCCAAGTTGAATCCACTTCCGGTTCTACGCATCTTTTGGGGCAAAACTTTCCCACGAGTTGGTGTCGATGTTCCTTCACTGTAAGCCGAGTCCTTCTCTGAATTGCTGAAAATTGAGAAGATTTATTAAACATGTCGTATTTACTCGATTATTAGCCACCTTCGAATAAAAGCCGCATTTTGTGATGGTAGGTACTATTGTTTAATAAAACTTCTTATATTGCTATGAAGTAACTTACAACTATTTGTCAACAATTCTTAGTCACGCAAATAATTGAACGTAGCAGAGCGTATGTTGACGTTTAAAGCCAATGTGCAAAAACATTTGAGCGTAAAATAAAAACAAATAGCAGGGGTCGGTCTGATATTAAAACGTATGCCGCACAAACGCCCCCCCCCCCCCCCCCCCCCCCCCCCCCCCCCCCCCCCCCCCCCCCCCCCCCCCCCCCCCCCCCCCCCCCCCCCCCCCCGTAAGCCGCACAAACTGTAAGGTAAAAAACTTTATAAGCCGCGGCTTACAATCGAATAAATACGGTTTTGTGTTTAAATTCAACCATTTAATACAGTGGTGGTGTCCGTCGGCGAGGATTTCGTCACCGGGCCGTTTGCTTCCTGGTTAAATGTTAAACATTTATATAGCAGACAGTGCAATCCAGGAATGATAAAATAATTTTTGTATCAGCTCTTGCATACGGCCGTGTTGTCAAGTCCAAAGAAATAACTTATGTGAACTGTAATAAATTTTCATGGCTGAATAACGGTTGTTGTCTGCGGTAAAATTCCCCCCCCCCCCCCCCCCCCCCCCCCCCCCCCCCCCCCCCCCCCCCCCCCCCCCCCCCCCCCGCAAAAGAGGTTGTCTACCCCTGACCTAATGGAAAGTCACGCTAAGAAACGTATCTTGAGAGTGTCTTGTATGATAATAGAACAAGCCATGGCTTGTGTACTACCATTTTAAGTTAATAAGCGGGAAAAAAGTTTGTTGGGTTCTTGAATTGACGCAAAGTGGACGGAAAATAGCCTTTTAAAATTATGGCAAATCGCCACAAAATTGGTTTGTGAAGCTTTATTTAAGTATATGTATAAGTTGTTGTTGCCAGGCTCAATATCAACTTATCCGATGAAGGCGACCTGTATAGGACGTCGAAACGTCGGTATAAAAAATTACATTTGCCAGAACAGCTCTATAAAGTCTTAGTCGTTTTACATTATCCGGTCGATAAAAGTAAAACTGCTACAAACAACGTTTCACACTGCTCTGATTCCCGCTTTACCTTGGCCTCCTGCGCTGGGAGTTGAACCCATCACCTGCAACCTTTCCGTTTTCATAAAGCTCATCGTTCAAACTGGCCGGAAAAGAATTTCGTCGGAATCCGCTGGCTGGACCGCGTCTGCTCAAAATAAAATCGTTTAAGCTCTAAACGATACTTCGCACTGATTATGACAAAAGCAATTGTCAACAATCATCGATTATTAAGTTGAATTACAACATTCTGTACAAACAAGGGGTAGTTTCTCACTACGAACCTTTAGTATTTCAGTTTTCCGAATAACAGTGACAAAACAATGGCGAAGACAAAACAGCGATTGTTAAAACGTCTGGACCAATAAGTGTTCACCACATCATATGTGTTTTGTACAACTAAGTCACTTTTCATGTTTACGACTTTTGTTTTAAGTGACTTGACATGAAACAGTGGGATTCGAACTCCGAACCTTATATGTACAAAAAAAATTGATGGTAGTTCAATAGACCGAAAGGGAGCGTGCATTTCTATAATTTACAATTCATTGAATAAACTCCGATGCAGATTGTTAATTCAAAGACTCTATTGGGCATAAATCCGTATTTCATGAGTTGAGAGTCTGTAAACTCAGATCTTTTNTGCGCAATTTTGCATAACTAGCTAAAATCCTGCAATCAACTTTCGTTTTTCTGAAATACACATTCAGACTTACGTCAACACATTTAGACTTAAAGTTTGAGAAAAACTGGGTTCACGCAACCGAGATAAATTTTGTCAGGGATTGTGTTTCATAAAATATGGCAACCCTATACTAGATCATAATTAGTTATTACACAACCACCACTGCGATGTAACACTACGAACTAAGTGACAGGTTTTTCGCCATAGTTATATGTGTACGAAGTTTATGTTAATATTCTTATTTCAATGTTTGCCATGCAACTTTGTCAAATGTCCTAAAACGTTTCTCCAACTTTTTTAGGCACATAATCAAACTCGAGCACAAACAAACAACTTATTGTGATGTCACTTACTGCGATTGTTCATCTTTCGCGTTGATTTCGTCCAACATCTCAAGTCGATAATCGTCTGCCGGGCTTTGTGACTGGGTTTCCTTAGCAACGCCCTCCCCCTCAGCCGCCGAGCCCGTCTTTTCCGCTGCGTCATCATCCTCCTGACCACTTGACTTCCAGGTGACGTAGAAATAGTATCCAAACGTTACGATTGCGAAAAATCCGAAAACCTGCATGAGACGTTGTGAATATGTTAAACCGAGCCACGGGCTAATTTATGCCGCTGGATGGCGTAAGTCAGCTTGTGTGAGACTGGTTTCTATGTGTGAAGGTTTCAACGGGGCTTTGAATCACATGCAACCCTAATAAAACCCTGATCGGAATTCGCAATTTGAAGGCGCATAATTTTTGTAACTTAAAACCTTTTTTGCACACTACAACCTTTTAAGTGTGAAAGCATCTATTGCATGTAGAGGGTTCGTGATATATTTGTTTAAAATAATTTAAGATGCAAAGAATTTAAAATCCCTGAAATAGAAGTTTATATTTGTCAAAAAATGTAACAAATGAAATCACAAATCAGATTCAAAAAAACTATTTGTGCATAAGCATTCAAACCGCGGCATGTGAAATACCTCGTACAAAGATAATGTGAGTAGCAGGTTGTTCTCTTTGAAACACTGATCGTAATTTGTTTTTTCACATTAGCCACCTTTCATTGCGCGCACGATGTGGAAATTATTTTTGTTTGTGTAAAATAATTTGGGAAAAAATTTAAAATCACTAAAAAAAAGTTCACATTCGTTAAAATAGGAAATAATTCAAATCACAAAACAGATTAAAAACTGTTCCTGCATAATTTAATATCCAACCGTCGCCAATCATTCAACTACGCGCATTCTTGCACACAACAGCTGATCGGGTTTAAAGCTGTTCCACAAGTTTGGTGAGTCGTCGCGCCGAACACGCAGTGGAATATAGCAATCAGCCCTGAGGCAGTGCGTCGCGTTGTTGTATTAACGCGCAGTGAACAGCGGCTCAGGTTCAAGTCGGTTACAAAACGTTTCAATTTACTTGCAACACTGGTTTCCATGGTTGTCACGCTGATTTGGTGAACAAAACACGGGTTCGTCACAGTTAGTGTTTGTCAGTGACGTAACAATTAAATGTATATGACATCATAGTGTTTATAATTACGTGGTAGTTAACACTGTTTTGGCGTTGGAGCTTGTTTACTCGACAATCGTCCATTATTAGCTTTAATTACAAAATTTTGTACAAATTAAGAGTTGTTTTCCTACAACTTGTTTTGGGAACTTTTAGTTCTAGTAAACAATATCAATTCAGTAGCAAACAATGCTGACAAACAATGGTTATTATCCTAAGATAATTGATACTTCACAATTAATCGATAATGAAATGATAAGAAGTATTAACGCGTTTTAATGAGTTTATTGTCGGCAAATCGACTTGCCAGAACGCATAAGAATTTCCTATTATTGTCTGTAAGTTAGATGGAACACAACGAACGTTATAACGATTAAATCGGTGAATGAAAATATGCATACTAATTATTAAGAGCATTTTTTTTAAATGTGCGCTTTTGGCTTAAATGCAAAAAAATCGTAGCATTTTCAGTTTTCGGGATGTTAATGGCTTATTTCTCTGGTCTTTTGTGGTCGCAATATTCCGAATAAGACTTTGTACCATTTATGCGTAACTTTTAACAGTAAAAACTAACAATAGGATTATAACAAAATAATTATGACGTAATAATTACCGCAGCGGCGTTGAGGGCAGCTGCGCCCCCAGACTTGTTGGCAGCAAGGCAAGCTCCGATGAAAATGAGAAGACCGAAAACACCGAAACCCCCCCCCCCCCCCCCCCCCCCCCCCCCCCCCCCCCCCCCCCCCCCCCCCCCCCCCCCCCCCCCCCCCCCCCCCCCCTGTGAAAACAAAAAAAGTGAATTCATACTTTGCATTAAAATTAAAAATAAAATCCAGAAAATTGAAGCATTTTGAAACGATAAAATAGACAAAATGAACACAATTAATTTGAAACGCCAGGTAATAGCTTCTTCACTTTTACCTTCACAAGAAAATATAGTTATGAACTGAAATGTTTGTGAAATAAAAAAAAAACATTTAATTTTGCAATGCGATGTGTATTAGTCCGATCATTATAAAATTAACAAACATGGTTGTGAATTGTTTATTTCTTACACCAAATCAAAAATATAGTTATCATGAAAATGTTTTGGAAAGCAACCATTCGATTTGTGAATAGCAGCGTTTACTGAAATGCTTTTAAAGTAACATATAATTGCTTTGAACTTTGGTGACAGTTCAGTTTTATTTCAACCACTTTTGCGCCATAATAGAAAAAAATTCAACACTTACCACTGTTCTCCACGAAATTCCTGTACAAGACAAAAACATGGTAAAAAAGTTAAAATAACTGAAGAAAAAAACGTTATAGCATTGATTTTCATCATGGCCTTGTAGTGCTTAAAAAGTCAGACATCAGATATTTTAAAATTTCATCTGATCCACAACGATTAGAAACTATTTTGGTGCAAGACGCCAGGTTCAAACCGGTTGAAACCGTTTTTAGGAAATATATACGCTTGTTTATTAGCCGGAAGAACGGTTTGAAACACATAATTGTATTTACAGCTTTGTAACTATGTGGTTTAATGAATCAGAAATTCCTGGTCACCGTAGATCAAACAAAGTGAATATCTCTCCGAGTTTGTAGAGTAAAACAATAACTTGACGGAAATACAACTATTCTTATGTGCTTTTGTTTGCTATTAGTAACTTAGTACAGGCGTCGGCAACCTTTATTTTACTGCGGACCGTATTTGAAACTGAAATTCTATCGTGTACCGGCCTTCTAAAACTATAAATATTTAGCAAAGAAAACGCATTATTTTGTTTATCATCCTCGGTTGCACGTGGAGAATGTTTCAAAGCCTTTAACCTGAAAAATTATACTACTTGGTAACGAACTTCTCACTAACTTAGTACAACCCCCCCCCCCTTTCGGTTTGCTATTAGTATAGCTTGGGTGGGCAACCTTTATTTTACTGCAGACCGTTTTTGAAACTGAAATTCTATCGCGGACCGGCCTTCTAAAACTATAAATATTTAGCAAAAAAAACGCATTAATTTGTTTATCATCCTCGGGGGACACGGGCAAAATGTTTCAAAGCATTTAACCTGAAAAATTATACTACTTGGTAACGAATCGTATAATAATGGCATAGAGTCAACATATTGATATAATTTGGTTCATTAAGCAATACAAATGTGTAGAAAGACACGTAATTATCCTATAGGAAGTTATCTGAATGTTTGCTAGTAATTCAAATTTCTTACCGAAAATTGTCTTTTCCCTGGTTCCAGCTACAACTGTGAAGAGCAGATACAAACTAATGAGCGCTCCGAACACGAGGAAGAGACAATAGAATGTGTAGCTGCCCTGGTCGGGCCAAGGGGAAAGTAGCAAACAGATGAAAGCCACAATCAACATCAACTATAAAATAAAAATAAGGCTGTAGTTTCAGTACAGCATACACCAAGTGAAAAAAAACTTGACCTGAAGCCTTCACTCTGGCGCTTACTTTATTGGAATTGAAATACATTTTAAGAATGTGCGAGGTGTAACTACAGTGCGGTTTAGCCCTCACTCACCAATTGTGCCCCTCCACTGTTTTGCGCTTAATAACATTTTATGGCTTTTTCCAAATCGGTGATTAAATTAGTGCATTTGTGTTTTTTTTTTTACTTAAATTAAGTGTTCACTCACCACTTGACAGATTCGGATGAAGCCAGGAACGGTTCTAGGGTAAGTCGTGTCAAGCTGGAATCCCATGATCTTAAATTTATCTTTCTCTACTTTCGTCTTCTCCTCCGACACCGGTTGGCTCTTCGTGCTCTTATTCATTCCCATTTCCTCCTCTTCACGCGCGATCTGAGCCGCCAAACGGGGCGCCCCCTCGACCCCATGGTTTTCGGGGTTCATAGACAAACCCCCCATAACTGCAGTTCAGTGGTAGATTGTGGTTGTTTGTGGTTTTCAGCTGCTGATGACCGATTCGTCTTTTTCGGAAAGTGAATCAGTTTGATTTGGGTTGGGAAAGGCAGTTGCTTGATCAGCAAGCTCTGGCCTTTAGGTTTGTTTTTTTCTTATTTCACCTGAAAACAAACGATTTTAAATTACTTAAAAGGCTTCTTAACTTGTCCGTATTGTAAAAATAGATCTCAATAACGGCAAAGAAAAATGTCTAATGCCTCCAGGTTAAACCACACAATACAATCTGCTACTAAAATCTTTAAATTTCTTAGTGTAGCAATATAAGCTAAAATTTGACTAAAAACCTGGCCCAGACTTTAAAAAAAATTTCTAAAGTTTAATTTGCGACACAATTGTGGTGAACTTGAAGCCAGACCAAGCCCGTTCGCTATAACGTGCGTCTGAGCCCCGACTTAACTCCAACATTGTTACTAGCTGTTGAAGGTTGCTCTTTTGCTTTGCGCCACAGTACCCAATTTCGTGTGCAGTTATTATATTATCGCTTGACATTGTACTTTCGAAACAGCTTTTCCAAAGCCATAGCAGAAAAACGGCTTTAAACGATAAAACGAAACTGAATTTTCACGTGTCAATTTAATATTATCTTAACGTTCGCCTATAGTATGTAATTAGATATAGGGTTTAGTTTGTATAGTATAACATAGGTAAGTAAGATACAGTATAATAATATACGTGATATCTCAGTATATGCACAGTTATTAGGAAGCTAGTAATAACCTTTCTGCCCTAAATTCCTTTTGCGCCATACGAGCTGAGCAGTTTATAGGCAACGACGTTGAAATATCGCACACGATATTCTCTGGCTCGTAAATTTCACACGGCGACATTTATTGGGACCCTTGACTAAGTTAT
The DNA here is from genome assembly GCA_003260075.1 of Phallusia mammillata. Classification (NCBI taxonomy): domain Eukaryota; kingdom Metazoa; phylum Chordata; class Ascidiacea; order Phlebobranchia; family Ascidiidae; genus Phallusia; species Phallusia mammillata. The sequence continues at coordinate 1,655 of QLIY01003426.1, read as the reverse complement.
CGCTGACAAGCCACTTTGTACACCACATGTGACCTTTACCTAACACTTTCTCTTAAATATCAAAACGAGGCGCCCCTGACAGAGAGGTCCTAAAATGTGGTGTAGAAACATTCCAATAAGTTTCTTGAATTCAACCATTCTCGCAGCAAAGTTGAATACACATGAATCGAAAAACGTCCCATATGACAAGCATTGTCTATAGAGCTTTTAAGTAAATATTTCTGTTTATTATTTATTGATATTTGCTGTGACAATTATTGTTTAAAGCAGTGGTCGGCAAACGCCGGTCCGCGGCCCAGTGCCAGCCCGTATAGTTTTCAGGTTGAATCTTTTGAAACATTTTTCTCATGCATCCCGGGAATGATAAACTAATTTAAGCGTTTTCATTGCTGAATATTTGTAGTTTTATGAAGGCCGGTCCGCGATAAAGTTCAGTTTCGAAAACAGTCCCCAGTAACAAAAAGATTGCCGATCCCTGGTTTAAAGCACCAACACCGCCTTTAGTTTATGATAAATCGGTTTCGTATATACAAGGACTTTACACTAATACATCAATCTTTACCACTAAGATCATACGTATCTCAGTACTACGTTGAAATACAAATAAACTTTGCCGATCCAAACATATAACAGCGTTTCATTTGTTACGTCACAACAACTTAGCTTATGCGTCGCATTGAGTCAACAATTGCGTAAAAAATACGTGAATACATTTGCCAAAACGAAACTACGTTGTTTTTACCCTTGATTGCAGTTTTTCCCGTACTTGTCTACACTAAAAACTGCTCTAAACATACGAATATATATTGTTGTTCCCTATAAAATTCCAAACAGCTAAACTTTAGCCCTATACTTAACCTGGTGCCTTAAATATCTCATATTAAACCTGAATCAGTTTAAACTTGAACTTCCTATAAGAACCGACAGTTTGGTCGATGCGAAAGTTTTCGTAACTGACAGAGAAGTTGTCAGACAAGTTATCTTTCATCTTTTCACCTGGGGCGGTGTACAGGCGTCGGACAACGCGCACATAATACGTCGTCCAATCACTGATCAGTTCTACACCTGCGTCACAATCGCAAGTTACTTGTGACATCACAAACATGTTAACACTGTTGTCTGTGTGGGCGATGGTTTATATTCAGTGGTAATTAATTTTTTCGTGCAATCTAAACAGGATATGATTTTGACGAACTGGACCAATTATGAATTTGTGTCCAGACTAAATTTTGTTGCAATGTTTTTACATTTTCCCTGCATAACCAGATTACAAAAATCGCGTTTAATAACAATCAACTCATTCGATGCACAATGTGTCGATTGTGAGGTAACAATGACTTTGAATGACCACATTCGAAAACCCAGCTCGGTTTCACAAACACAAGCGAACTATTCGATGTCAGTGCGTCATCAAAACTTGAATCCCATGAGCGCTGCGTCACCACATATCTGACGTCATCACTCATATATTCCTCCAACGTGCTGCGAACAACAAAGTTTCATCACAAAAATATCAAAAAAGCAAGTTTAAACGGTTAAACTTTATGTTGAAAAGTCAACATGTGTGATGTCATAATGGGCTGCGCATTATTAGAACGTTCCGCTTCACTGCTTACCCGTCGCACGTGATAATGTGACGTTTCAACATTCGCTCG